>JBBPBT010000623.1:4336684-4347363 GCA_037974875.1 Cicer bijugum
GAAAATTATAATGTGAATAAACTTTTATTACTAAGTATATAGAGGCTATAGTTGTAAAGAATATCAATAAATATAGATCATTAATAATATTTGATGGATGTTTTCTAAATAATCAATCTAAGAGATATATTGTTGTAGCATTTGATAAAGTTGTTAATGATTAGAAGTTTTCAATTGCATTAGTCTTTGTTGAAAGGGAGACAAAATACTAACAACGTAAAAAGAATGTAACTATAAAGACTAATTTAGACAAACAAAATTTAAAATGATCATTCCAAAAAATGAGTCAAACTTAAATAATTACATGTGTAATTTTTTTATAAATAAATAAATATTGTTGTATTAAATTTGGACATTAAAGATTTTTTAAATTGAAGTGTACATAGGGTCGTGGTAAGGCCCCAAAAGCAAATAACGGTCTTAGACCTTAAAAAAATAAAGTTTTTTTTTTTACTTAATTACTAAAGCGATCTTATATAAAATTAATATTATCTCAACAAATATTAAATCAATTCACTTTATCATCAATTAAAAATAAAATATATTAGATAAAATCAATCACATCTATTTAATAAATGATTTTGTATTTTAAAATGTCTAAAAATAATTTCCAACAAATATTTAATAATTTTATTAAAATATTATTACGGGCTTTGAAAAGATTTTGTCTAAAGATTAGTCTTATGCATTAATATGTGTTAGATCAGTCCTGAAGTCTTGTTGTGTAAAAAATATGGATTAAAATAGGGGTTGACTTTGTATTTAATTATGATTAATGTGTTTTGTAAATATAAGTTATTTTTTTTAATAAACATACAGCTTAAATGATAATTACATAAATATTTGATATATTGGATACACATTCATATCAATATACCCTTCTTTTCTATATTTAGTGTGTGTTAGTTTTACCGTTATTTAAAAAAATATAATACAACAAGTCATTAGAAAAAACAAGCCAATAATTAATTGTTCAATGTAAATTTATCATCCATTTGTGTCCAATTGTTTGATTAATGTCAAGAGAATCTTTATATATATATATATATATATATATATATATATCACTAACAAACAATTAATGTAATGATTATTGGGCAATATGCATCAAATTGGGTCATCCATAGGAAGGTGGTGGAATAATTTTTTTTACTTCGTTAAATAGTGACAATATTATAATTTGAATGATATCTTTTACCTTAAAATAGTAGTAACATTGGGAAATATGTTACCAAATTTGGTCGTCCAATAAACATTGCATTGTGGTCTTTCTTCCAACATTACATTGCTTTAAATACTCAGTAGTAAAGAAAAAAAAATGTAATTTTTGTAGTATTTATTTTTGCCAAGTATTGTAAATAATAATGCATATCTTAAAGAATATGTATAACTAATCACGAAAAATAAAATTGAAAAATAAAATTGTTATCATTGAACATATAATCAATAATATATAGAATAGGTGACAAAACAATAAAAGAATGGAAAGACCAAAATCATTTATCTCCTAAAAAATAATAGAACAGTATTAATTTTATAATTTTCTACTCGGCACGTGGCACGGGTATACACTATAATATAATATAATGTTACTAATTCAAGACAAAAAAATTGATTTCTTCAATCATATTTGAATTAAACTGCACTTTACTGTCGAAGTTACCAATGGGCAGGGATAAAAAAAGCAGCTTTGTGGGCCTAAAACATTTTGAAAATTTTACCCTCTACCCCTCAATTATACCTATACCCCCATTTTATGCATGAAATGACATTTTTGCCCTCTTATATATATAATAAAAGGTTAAAAAATTTCCAATTCACTATTCACATTTCGGGAACCAAAAGTGAGTTTTTTTTACAAAACTTCTGGAAAAGTTGAGTCGAAGTTTTCCGGTACAGAAGAAACACCCCGAAAAACTTGGTTGAAACATTTCCAGTACATAATTACCAGAAAACTTGATTCCAAGGTTTCCGGTACAGGGGTCACTTCCGGAAAACTTGATGTAAGCATTTCCGGTAGTTACCGGATAACTTAGACATCAAGTTTTCTGGAAGTTTGAATTTATATTTTTATTATTTTTAATTATAATTGTATAATTAATGAATTTATTGTTTTATTTATTTAATTTTTCAGTGGGCGCGCGAGGAAGAGACGGTAAAATAATATGAGTTTCACGTGACATTGATACTTCGACATCGTCCGCGATGAATCCCCCTGAGAGGATTCGACCGACTGCTTCAAGGAGAAGAAGACGTGTGATCATTGAAGAAGACGATGTGGAACATCATGATCATGTGGATATGTATCAACAGGAGCAGGTGATACAAGAGCAGGTGGTACAGGAACATATGGTACATGAGGAGGTTGTACATGAGGAGGCTCCACCTGCTCATGAGGGAGAGCATATAGAGGAGGGGCATGCTGCAGCTGAGGGACCTGGTGAGCTCACACGGTATCCTGGAGGACCTTATGATTTGTCTGTTCTTACACGATATCGTTATCAGGTTTCAGCTAGACTATGGTTTGGTGTGGTATATTTAATTAATTATTACTAGTATTCTGTATTAAATATTTAATATTAATTATTACTTGTGTTATGTATTTAATATTTAATATTAATTATTACTTGCTCTATATTTAATATTAATGTCATATATTTTCTTTGTATACAGGAGCGACCATAACTGAAAATTGTTGCGCATGGAAAGAAAATGCAACAATTTACTCCGCCGTTACTTCCACGACCCATAGAGAACTAGGTTAATTTATCAGGTTTAAACCCCTTGCAACGGGGTAGTTTGATGATGATCGACAACAACCTGATATTTGCCTTTGTTGAAAGATGGCATTCCGAGACATCGTCATTTCACATGCCATTTGATGAAATGACGATCACTTTAGATGATGTTGCCAATCTTCTCGGATTGCCTATTAGGGGTGAGTTCTACAGTCCACCTGATGTAGATAGAGTAACGGCATGTAATCTTGCCGTCCATCTATTAGGAGTGAGCACATAAGAGATCTGGGAGGAGACCATGAAGACTAGAGGTGCACACTATAGACTGGATTGGTTGAAAGACGTCTTTAGAAGGCAGTGTGCAACTGAGAGATTTGAATGTGCTACTAGGGCTTATCTGTTAAATTTAGTAGGGAGTACTATTTTCGCTGATAAGAGTCATACTCTTGTTGATGCAAAATACCTTCCTTTATTCAGATACTTAGAGGGTACAGATAAATATGCATGGGGTACTGCTGCACTCGTAGTCCTTTATCACTACCTCTCAGATGCATGCTGTTATGACACCAAACAACTAGGTGATATATGACGCTGCTTCAGGTATCAATTATTTATTTAATTTTAATTTATGTTAATCATGTTATCAATATTAATATAGTTATCAATATTAATTATTATATCTTTATTTATTAATAATTTTTTTTTATTTGCAACAGTGTTGGATTTACGAATATTTTTGAAATATTTGTAATAGAGGTGACCAGGGTGCTGACGTGGAATGCATTGCTCGAATGAATAGATGGTGCTACAAACAGGACAAGCATAAGGTCCACTTATATAGACGTGTTATTGATGTATTGACACCTGCTGATGTTATATGGAGACCATGGGAGAATCACAGGGGTGTCATTCCTTTTGATGACATCATGCTTTATACTGGTCACCTCCGATTATGCAGCACTATAGTGAAATATCTGCCAGAGAGGTGTTTAAGACAGTTTGGATATATCCAATATATTCCTTCACCGCCACTTCCAGATCCTTCTAGATTATTTGATGTAGATGTTGAATGGTTGGGATATCTGACGCCAGTGATAGAGCTGTTTCGCAAGCTTCGTCCAGCTACATATCCATTTGAGTGTGAAGATGGATATTTGGAGTGGTTTTATCAAGTTTCTCATCCATTGCTTGTGCGACCAAATGGTGTACCTCAGGTCCCGAATTATAGTGTACCGTCCACCACTGCAGATGCTTCTAGTTCACACCCGACACCCATCCTACAGCAGATCGGTGATTGATAGCGTTTCAACAAGTGTACTGAATCGTTGCAAGTAATAATAAAACGGTAGTACCGAGTGTCGAACTCAAGGATTGCGTTTTACTATTGAATTATATTTAATTACTAAAACTGAACAAAAAGGTTCCCAAGTTGATTGAAATAATGTTTGAAATTAACAACAATAATAAAATTGATCTTTTATAATGAGAAAAATGTCAGAGATGAGTTTCACTTCGAATTCAACCTTGGTGTCTAATTTGATCCTAGTTACTGAATTCCTTTATTGAATTATTACCGAATTCTCTTTATTATTCTTGCCCTAATGTCTTAGTGACAGAACCTTTAATTCCAAAGTAACCCCTAATTCCTTTGTAGATTTTAGATTAGAATTAAACATTACCGTATAGAAATTCTCTTGTAAATTATTGCTTTGCAACTAATTTAATTGGTTTCATGACCTGCATCTATCCCTAGACTACAAATTCATGAATTTCTCATCTCAAGCATTCGTAAAGTCCACTTCCGTTTCAAAATACAAATCGTAGAACATTTTAATGTTGATCAAGCAATAAAAAGCATTAAGCACAAAGATGAGAAAAATAATTCAATAAACTCATTCATAAAACTAGAAATCAAATCAGAAAAATAAGAGTTTCATCAGGTTACACTCATCCCTAACAAATAGGGTTTAGTTACTCATGACAGAGATACAAAAGAAAAGGATTAAAGAAGAATTACAAGAATGATTCATGGATGATTCTTGATAAAACTGCTTCAATGGCGTTAGAAACGGCCGTCTTTGAGTTTCTATGCTAGGGCACAAGTCTCCCAACTTCCCCAGAGTCAAAAAGATCCCTAAACAGTAAAAAATTGGATTTTTATGATTGCTGAATGCGCGTTACGCGCTCCAGGCACGCAGGGCGCGCCCCAGGCGCGCGTTGGCAGTACTAAACAGCAGGAAATGCGATCCAGGCGCGCAGGGCGCTCTCCAGGCGCACAACATCTGTTGTCTGACATATTTTGCATTTGTCTCATCTTTCGAGTCTGAATTTGGTCCCAGTGTCTTCATGAAAGTTATAGATATGGATCTTAGCTTTCATTAGCACTTGGATTGACTCCAATTGGACATCTAGAACTCTAGATATGGCTGAAATACTCCATATAGGTCATGTTGATTTCTCACCAAAATTCAGCACTGCACTAAAACAAAGTAACAACGCAAAACTACGAAAAATCTCCACTTAATTAAGAAAATAATAACAAAAACATTTCATTAAATCAAATAACTAAAATCAACAAAATATATCAAATAACTCATTAAATTAACTAATGATTAAAGATAAATAAGACTAAAATCAATAGAAATTATGCATATGATGAAGAGTCATCAGTGATCTTATACAACAGGGGTTGAATCAGCATGAAGCTAGTCTGGATGATGATATGTATACTTATTTTTATAAAGCATTGTATTTATCACGTAATCGCACTAGTGAGTAGTTAAGACATTTTATGAATTGTTGTTATTTTAGTTACTTGTTATGAACACTTTTGTTGTTATGAACACTTTTAAATTATTATTATTTATCGTTATTATTTATCGTTATTAATTATCGTTATTAATTATCGTTACAATACAAGATAAAATTGAATGACAAAAATCTAATAACATTGCATCTAAATTTAATTAGTACAAGTATACAAGATATCAATTTTAAATATTAAGGTTCATCTAATAACATTGCATCTACGAGTTCCGTAGGTGGATTTTGAGTAACACGTGACAATCGACCTAATAAATAACCTCAATGTTGTAGACGTCCAGTATATGCTATTGCCCAAGAAGTTGCTTCATCAGTGCGATATTGCTTCCAACCTAGTGCAATTTCAGGCAATGGAAATCCATCTTTCATCTTTAACTACAAAAATTAAATAAATTAATTAAGAAAGAAAATTAATTAATAAGTTAACAAAATAAATTTAAATGGAAGTAAATAATTACCGGAACCCAATGATTTTCATTAACAAACCCGATACAACAAATGCGATCAAATTTTGTCATATTGGAATGTGAACCTCTCATAGGAAAGAAAGTCATTGAAAATGTCTGACCAAACGTGACAAGAATAATATTATATGTTGTCGTTATCACGTAACCCATATCAGGTATGGACAACCATTTACCCATGGGCTGAATACCTAAGCCGGATATCTTCAAAGAATCTCTTATTTCTCTAATGCGTCTTGGGAACAGTCTATCATATGGAGTTACATGAGAAGCAATCTCATGGTCCAAACTATTGCGTACCAAAGACCAACATTCTTCACCCTGTCCAAGCAATAATGCAATAGCGTGAAATCACAATTTCAATCCGCTGCCACTTCAAATATGTCATCAATGTATGAATTAATAACTTCAGGAAACTATCTCAACAACAACTGTTTTGAAGATTGTGATGACTGAGATGGTTACTTCTTTGATTGAGAGGCTTGTCTCTTCTTTGATGACTGAGAGGGTTGAGAACCAATATCTTCACAATATGTTGCATTAACATGCTCAAAGTAAGAAGGGTCTCGATATACATCATATCCGTCCGACTTATTACCCTTATTCTTCTTCACTCGTCCTTTGGTTTTGACTTTATCAGGTGGCACACACATTGAAATTGTACTTGGAAAAGCAAGTTCACGCACTTTACTCTTCATCACTCGCTTCCCTATAACATCAAGTGTTCGAAATCGTTTCCATAACACATTCATCTCAGTAGACATATCCAATTCTGATCCATCTTTTGTGTCTTGGGTGAGTTCACATTCCATGCTTAACTTTCTCCATTGAATATGCACAGAATCTAAAGGAATTGGTTCACCCAACAATTTATATTGTCCCAATTCATAAGCACAAGGTAACCCATATGTCCTTCTAAAAGAACACCCACATACAGATTTGTCAGTATCCACCCACTCAACTTTGTCATATTCTTCAGCAATACGTCTTTGAGCTTCTCTTGATACAAATGTATTCAAACTCTGATAAAATGGATTTCTATGCTCATGGTCTTCATCATAAAAACTTTTTTGAAATGAGGCCCTGATTTTTTTATGTTGCAACCTTATCATGTTGTTCATAGCCTCCCAACATTTACACAGATCACCCATATTGTTTTTCAACATTAACTTCAGTTTCCAGTGAGCTGACTCAACCCTATAATAAAATTTTACAGTCACATTAGAAAATATAATGATATTCAACAATATATAATAAAATGACATTAAATACCTATTAGTCGTTGTGTTCCCTAAATGTATCACTTGATTTGTCCATGCTTCAACAAATCTTTCCTTATGTGGATTCAACCAAGTTTCTTTCACATAATCAACAAACACTTTACAATTAACACATGATTGTTCAAACATGTGCAACCGCATGCTATAGTATTTTTCATCACTGCAATACATAATGCCTTTCCACATATTCAATACCAACTCTTGTCTATCCTTTAAGACATGTTGCTTGCATTTTGCTCCAACATTTTTGTCGATATAAAATCGACAAAGTAAATTAATAGTATTTGAAAATACAATACTGACTGCATTCATTAACGCAAGATCTCTATCTGTCACAATTACTTGAGGAAATTTATTTTGTGTAACAAATAAATCTCTTAGTTTCTCTAATGCCCAACAAAAGTTTTCTTCCCTCTCACATTCCAAATAAGCAAATCCAACTACAAATGTATTCTCTGTTGATGTCATACCAACAATTTCAAGTAATGGCATTCTGTATTTATTGGTTTTGTAGGTACTGTCCATAATCAACACAATCGGAAACAAATTCAACAACTTCACTGAATCTGGATGCGCCCAAAAAATATCTCTCATAACATCGAAGTCTTTACGCATTCTATTCCAACACACATATTTTGCATCTTCAATTAACTTGAATAAATGTTGCATCTCTGTTCTATTACCTCTCACGTGCAATCAAATGATACTTCTCTGTTTATATATTTGTGAGATCTTAGTAATATTACTATTATCTCGGTCTTGCAATGAGAGTAATATGTGTCTCGGTGCAACATTATATTTTGTTAAGTCATGAATATGCTTTCTTTCTTTATCATCTAACCGTCCAACATATGCATGCCCTTCCAAAGTATCAGATAATTCATGGTTGTGAATTCCACAAATTACTTTAACTGTCCATCCTGAACCATCTTTTAATGGTTTTGATCTAAGCTTGAAAGGATAATCACACTTTTTTGTTGAACTTCGATTTGAACTAACAACACCCTTGTATTTTCCTCCTTTGTCACATCCTAATATTAATTTATTTCTCCTTCCTTTCTCTCATGTCTCTATATATGATTTTCTGATAATAACAGTAACTTTATTTTTTTTGCCAGTTTCTTTTGCCCATTTCACAACAGCGTCCCTTGAATCAAATATCTGAATTAAAATAAATTATAATTAATCACCATAATATAATAAATTATAATTAATCACCATAATATATTTTTACAATATTAATATTACATATATTTATTCATACCTAATTTGTGTCAAAACTATTTGTAGTATCGACGCATGTTTTATCCATTAATAGTAACGGTTCATCCATATCTATTAACATTTAAAATAAATTAAAAAAATTACGAAAACTAAAAAATAAAATTTAAAAAATTTTTTTGTACCGGAAAACTTGGGCAAGAAGTTTTCCGGTACACAAACTTTCTCTTCTGTACCGGAGATCTTGTGGATGAAGTTTTCTGGAACACTGTTCTATACCGGAAAACTTGGGTCTGAAGATTTCCGGTACATAATTTTTCTCTTCTGTACGGAAAAACTTGTTTTTCAAGTTTTCTGAAACTATGTTGTGTACCGGAAATGTTGGCTTCAAGTTTTCCGGAAGTTACCGGAAAACTTGGACTTACCGAAATTCTTTTTTACTGCTCCGGAAATGTAAAAAAGGTGAAAATAAAAATTTAACTTTACATTCAGTAAAATAGTTAAAATATTTAAGGGTATTTTTAGCATTTTCAAAAATATTTAGGGATACAGGGATAATTTAGGGGATATAGGGTCAAATTTTCAAACATTTTTAGCTGACCATACCTCTATCAATTTTTTGGGTCAACAATAACCCCTACAACTGTAACAGCAAGAAGCATGAGTGAGAACAATTATAATTTTATTTAAAGGCCCCAACATATATTTTATAAATTACTATCTCTATTCTTTTTTAATAGCCGCTTTCATTTTTACAAACTAATAAAACTATTAAATTTAATTACTTTTTATAATTTTTTTTATATTACCTTAACCATTTATTATCTCAATCCACTTTTTTTTCTCTTTCTACGATAAATAAATAAAAATAATTTTGGCCAAACAACGTTTAATACTACTTTAAAATTTGTAAACGTAAAATAAACCTGAACAAATTTTTTATGAAAAAACGACATCTAAATAATAGGAATGGAGTTAATACTATTATTGTAATTTAAAAATTTGGAGACCACAATCTTCTTTAACGCTATTTTCTTTTGCGCCGGTGGTTATATCACCTCTACCGTACCTAATTAATTTAGAATTATGAGAAATACTTAAAATACTATCAAGTGTCGTAAAGGGAACTTGTTAAGAATACAAATACTCTATAAATATTGTGTATTCAATTTATTTAAAATCAAAATTTTGTTCTTATCAATAAAAAATTCTACTTTTAATTTCATTAACAAGTGTCTTTTGATAGAAAAAATACGAATTTTGTTGCATGACCGTCAATTGACACCAAGAAATATATTGTATCCGTCTCAAATTATCAGAAGAAAAAAAACTTTAATTCATACTTATTAATAAAATAATTTGTCCTTATTTAATATTCTCAAATCTAAAAATAAAAAAACAAACATGTTTTTTAAATTACCTTTCATGTCTGTGAAACATAATAATAAAATGTATTTCTCTCTAAGATTTGTTCACATTGAAAATCTTAAATAAAAAATTTTTTGATGAAAAAAAAATTAAATTACGAAATCAAATGACGTAGATAAATATCCCTTATATCACCAAGAATAATAATGCTTAAATCAGCAAAAAAAAAACCACTATAACCCACTCAAAAGATTGAACAAAGTGACTCTTATTAACTAACCAATATGCACATCGATTGACTTCCCTAAAGATATGAGTAATTGATGTTCTTCAATCTGAGCACTGGAGAAGAAAAATCCACTACAACCCACTCAAAATATTGAGCAAAGTGGCCCTTATTAACTAACTAATATGCACATCAGTTGGCCTCCCTAAAGACCTGAGTAATTGATGTTTTTCAATCTGAGCACTAGAGAAGATAAATAACCTATTGGAGGGGAGGTTGAATATGCATATTTGTAGATGATCTTGCATGAATCATATTAGCCACAATTGCAGAGTTTACTTCAAAAATAACTAAAGTAAGATTGAGTTGTTGTTCAAGTTTGATGTCAACCTTAAAGCCCAAAGTTCAGCCCACACTGTAGAACAATAATCAATTATAATCTAGAAACCTTTGACAAATTTTTATTTGTATCATGAACAAGTCCATCACACGTAGATCTACCAGAAGAAGCTCTGAAGGAACCATCCACATTTACTTTGAACCAACCTTGGGGGGGGGG
>JBBPBT010000623.1:4347478-4367554 GCA_037974875.1 Cicer bijugum
CGGGGGGGGGGGGGGGGTTGTGTCAGACAACAACTACTCCATGATTAGCTGAGGACCGTTGAGGTTTTTTGTTGAAGAAGAACTTTATCAATTGATTGAGCTTAATTGAAAATATGGAAAAACAATGTTTTACCAAGGAGGAAGTTCGAGAAAACACTAGGCTATTAATCCTTCCAAATATTGTACACAAGCACACCAAAGAAAGAACTCTAATAAGATTGAACTTGATCAATGTCATTATTGGTAGACAAATTCCAATATGACCAATTATGCAGACCATGGCTAAAAAACATACTCCAATGATTCAATTTAATTAGATCATTCCAAAATTCCTTAACTTCATCACAATCTCTTAACATATGCATAATGGTTTTTGAGCATTCTTGACAACAACAACAAAGATTATTTGTGGAAATCTCTTTCGAGTATGTTTAATCATTTGTAAGGAGTTTATTATGAGGCAACTTCCAAAGAAAAGCTATATCAAGATTATCAAATATACGGTCATGATTAGGAGTGATATTTTGTCGAGAATGGATAAGCTCATAAGAACTTTTTAAAGTTAAATGACCATATGGAGTAAGATTCCAACAAGAGAAATCACGTTTTCATTGAGTAAGGGGTTTAATAGCAACAATTTTGTCACAATTCTCCATTAGCACATACCTCTCAATCTTGTCCCAATTTCATTTTCCTTCTAAAGCATAATTAAATACTAAAAAGAATCATATTCCCCAATAGGAATAACCCTAGTTAAATGGGATTGAAGGTTATTAAAGCTCATAATCCAACGATTCTTCAAAAATTATGTATCATGACTATCTTGAATTACTCAAGTGATATTTTCTTTGACGTCTTCCCAAATAGAGGAGGAGACAAAACGAAAATTCACATAAGGGACACTAGAAGAACTACAAGCATATTTGTCTCTCATAATCTTAACCTACAATTTATCGAGATAGGCCATAAGATGTCAAACTAATTTCATCATGTAAGCCTTATTAAGCATACTCAAAATTTGAAGTCGAGCTCTCCATCATATTGCTGACGACACATTTTTTTGTCATGAGATAACATGCACTTTACGTTGAATCACAATAGTTCCCCAAATGAAACATCTACAAATCTTTTCTGCTTCATTACACAAGTTCATATGAATTTGGTGTGATTGAATAAAATATCCAAGGATATTACAAAGAGAAGCCTAAGCTAAGGTTACCCTACTTGCAAAAGAAAGAGTTAATGATTTCTATCCTGCAAGCTTCTTTCTCATTTTATCCAAGATAATGCGAAAATAATTCTTTGTAGCTCGTTGGTAAAACATTGATCCTTTAAGGTAAATATCAAGATCATTTGTGGCTTTTATACCCAATTCTTGACTCAAGGAATAAGCTATCCTGAAAGACACATTGTTTGAAAAAAAAAAATGGATTTGTGCATATTGAGTTGTTGGTCGGAGCTAGCACAAAGTTTATCAAGGATATATTTGATCCACAAAATTTGAGATGAATAAGCTTCAACTACGAAGATAATATTATCGATAAAAAAACATGGAAGAGCTTATTGTTATTACCCCAACCAAATTTGAAAGGGATCCAATCTCCGACTTCAACAACTTTCCTTACAAGATGACCAAGTATTTCCATGCACATAACAAAGAGGTAAGGTGATAATAAATCCCCTTGATGAATAGCTCTAGAAGCACCAATATTATCAGTAATTTATTCATTCTAAGAAAGATAGAGAGATGCTGAAGAGATAAATTGGATTATAAGATTTTTTATGTTATCTGGGATCCCAAGATAATTAAGAGATGTTATGATAAAAGTTTATTCAAGACGATCATAAGCCTTTTCAAGATATAGCTTAATGACCATGAAATCTTGCTTTTCATGGGTGTCATTATAAAATTTGAAATAAAAACATTTTTTAGAATATTTCTCCGAAGAAACATTGTATCATTGGAAGGTTGTGGGGAATAATAAACAAATTAATGATGGAACACAATGAAAAGTTTATCGCTCTTCGAAATCAATTGTAGAATGAATATAACCACACCATTACTCAGGAGGAAGCTTATTGGTTTCATTAGACAAAAATTAATTGGATTTATAAGGGGGACAAGAATTCTAGATTCTTTCACCAGACCACTTTAGCTAAGAGACGTCATAACTGTATACTTGCCCTGCATAATGAAAATGATTGTTGGATGTATGAGGATGAGGAAATTAAAAATATTATTTCTAATTATTACCAAAGTATTTATGATTTCAATGATAATGTTGATCTCCATTTCAACACTAATTATTCTTTCCAAGAAATTATAGATGTTGATCAAAGCTATGTTGAGTAGGATGGTCTCTATGGAGGAGATTCGAAGGGCGTTATTTAGAATGAAAAATCCCAAATCTCTTGGCCTTAATGGTTACCACCCTTTGTTCTTTAAAAACCAATGGCACAATATCCATCATTCTTTGGTTAGTTTCGTGTCTCGTTGATTTATAGATCCTCAAGGTATTCAGGAAGTGAACCATACACTTATTACTTTGATTCTTAAAGTTGATGAACCATCAATAGTCTCCCAATTTAGGACCGTTGCTTTAAGTAATATGATTTACAAAGTGGTGACTAAAGTTATATCCCAAATTGTAGCCCATAATGCCTTATGTGATGTATGAAAGACGAATTTGTTTTTGAAGTAGCAATGTCGATTTACAAGGAAGGGGTTTAAATTATAAATGCACCATTTTAAAAATTCTTGTTAAAAACTTAAGAAAATAACTAAAGATTGATCTTGGTTATGAAAACAGAAACAAAGAACGTTATTGGTTAGTTAAAATCAGTAATTCAGTTTATGTATTTAAGTTGATAATCAATCAGACTGAAAGTAAATAGATAAGAGAAGAGATACCACACAAGGATATATCATGGTTCACCCAACTCGGGTTACGTCCAGTCCTCACAACCATGAGATTTTCCACTAAGTGTTCAAAATAAAGAACCATCTTAGTTTTACAACACCTAGCTCAAATCAACCTTGATCTGTTACAAAGTTAAAACATTTCCACTCAGAAAAGAGTTCAATCAGGTCACCTATTGTAAGACCCTTAATTTTAAATCCTAAATTACACAATTTTAGGGTATTTGTGTTGAATTTCTTAGGCTTTTAGCCCAATTTTTTGTATTTAGTAAGTTAAATGTCAAAAATATATTTTAGAAATTGGATTAAAATTATTTGTCGGAAAATAATTTATTTAAGTTGCGAAGAATTTAATACCACGCAATTTTGTTAAAAATACCACTCGTTGATGAAAATTTATCTGTCAATTGAATTACGACAAAAGTAGATATTTTTTTTGAAAAAAATAATAAAAGAAGAGATGTGTATAAGAGTTGTTAGATATTTGTTGGTTTAGTTTTAATTATAATCTATATTATTAGTAAGTAATATATATATACATGAGAGGAAGGTAAGGCAAGCATGAGAGAGAAAGCAAAATCCATTTTCCCCAGGCCTCGAGAGTTTCTTCTCCATCTTTCTTCTGTTACCATAAACAAAACCAAAACCATAAAACATAAATTCTCATTTATCTACTAGATCTAAGTCTTCATTCGAGAAGTGACAGAAGAGAAAATTGCTCATTGCCACGCTGTGGTGCTAGTGAGCTAGTTTTCAAAGCGACGTCACAAACTTAAATTTTATCAGAATTAATCGCGGTGTCTTAGTCGCTTGTTAAAGCTACAACAGAGGTAAGGGCTCCTTCCAAACTTTTAGTTTGTATTTAGGACATTATTTATGATTTTGTGGAAAAGAAATTTGATGTATTTGAGGTGTGATTTTGTGAAAAATTAATTTAATGTGATTATGTGTAATTTAGTGGAATTTAAATTCGAGGTGTGGTTTGTGGTGATTCAAGTTTGGTGTGATTTATATGTTCATAATTATTATTATGAATTTTTGAGATATGATTTATTTGTGGATTTTGTAGAAAATGATGAAATTTGGTGGTTTATGTGTAAAAATGTGGAATTTTGAAATTGGGTGAGTTATGTTTTAATTGTTGAAATTTAATTGAGGTGTTATATGCGTGTTGTGGAATTGAATTGATTGAATATGGTGTGAATTGAAGGTAATTAAATTTGATGATTTTGAGTTACGTAATGAGTTATTTTCAAATAAATGAGTTTAAACTAAAGTTGAAATTTTATGAAAAATTTAGAGTTGTTAAAGTTGTGAAAAAGTTCAAATTTTAACTAAGTTAAAGAGTTTGAGAAAAAAATTGATTGAAATTAACAATAGTTAAAGTTTAAAATGTTACTCTTTTAATTACTCTTTTATTGAGTTTAAAAAAAAAGGGTTTAGAGTATTTTATTAACTAAAAAATTTTGGTGCTTTAATAGTCGAGTACGTGAATGTGAAATTTGGACAATATTTGTTTTAAGTAAATAATATAGATTATTTGATTTTAAAAGTTTGGTGTGTGAGAAAGATTTAATTTTAGGAATTTTGTTGTGTGTGGATTAGTTTTATTGTGAACAAATTGTTATAAATATTCATGTTTATGTAGTTAGCTTCTTGAGTCTCGAAAAGGAATCGAGACCGTTAGCACCGAGTTAGCGGTGGGGAGAACTCTAATATATTAATATTGTTGGGGTGATTTATGGTTGAAAATTTTGGAGATTGAATATGGGGGATTAATGTTTGAAAATTATAGTGACTCATGTTTGGTGAAATTGATGTGTTCATAATTAATATTATGAATTTTTTTAGAAGAAATTTATGTGTGGCTTGGTGGAAAATGAATTTAATTCAACTTAGGTGTGAATGAAATTTGGAGATATGATTTATGTGTGATTGTGGAAATTTTAATTTGTGTGAATAAATATGTTTGAGTATGCTTTGTGTTGTGTTTGAAAAATCATTAGTGTTAAATGAGTATTAAAAATGGGGAATCTTTTAATAGTTGCATTTACTTAATGATTATGGTGAAAAGAGTCAGAGTATGCTCATGTATTTCATAGTACATGGTGACCGCGATGGGGCCATGGTGATAGTGGTGACCGTGATGGGCCATGGGGTGATGTCATGTGAATTGTTGGTTCATCTTATCCTTGTGGGGATTGTTGCGTCGTGCTGATCTGTGAGAGATTGCACTCTAGAATGTGCTGATCTGTGAGCGATTACACTCTAGAAAATTATGTTGGTCTGTGAGCGACTGCACTCTTGTATGTTGTGCTGGTCTGTGAGAGATTGCACACTAGTAAATCGTGCTAATCCCTGAGAGATTGCACCTTGGTAATTAGTATTGATCTGTGAGAGGCTGTACAATTATGATTTACGCTCCTCGAGGAGGGCTTTGGTTTGGAATTCTAGAATCATGCGTTTTGGCATATACGCATTGCATTAGAGTGTTTGGCATGCGAGTTATGTTTGTTATACTATGATGATTGTATATACATATTCGGTTGTTGTTGTGATTTGTCGTAATTGCTTTGAGGTGTGAAGTTGGGTTGATTAAGTTTTGGTGTTAATTAAGTGTTCATAATTGATAATATCAATATTTGAAGTGTTGATTGATTCATAGCTATTTTAGAACTGAAAATCTGCATTTTCTCTATTGTATTCGGCTACGATAGAGCAATTTGTTAAAACTTCATTTTTTCAACATTGTTTATGTATTTTTGGACATATGAAAACCCTTTCTAGGAGTATGATAAGACGAAAGGTTCTTTTGAGCATTTGAAAATATAAGAATTTTGCTAAGTGATATTTGTTAATTTCGATTGGTGATCCTTTACAATTATTGTGGAAATCTGGGCTTTGCCCTCAAATGAGAACCAAGATCGTCCTACCAGTAGTACCCTGGAGATGGTCACATAGTTAGACAAACCTGACCGAAGCTGTGTTAGGAGGATCTTGCGAGGAGCGCGGAGATCACCCGAGTTTTATAGTTTTGTAGCATGATTAGATTAGGTGGTTGTATAAGGACTAGATGTCTTTCTTTTGTGATTGTATTTATTTTATTTTGGAAGATTATATCCATGCTTAAACTGTTTGATGTCTTTTCTTTTGATGGGTCCATGTTCCACTTTTTGATGTGATGTGGGGAAATTTAATATTCTTGGGGCAGTGCTTTTGTACAGGTCTGCCGAAAATACCCCAGGGATATGAGCTATGATCGATAAGCCTCATAGCCGCGACGTATTTTGATGTTTGAATACTTTGGATTTTTATTTCAAAAAAAATTATTCTGCTGCTTGTAGGCATGGCAACGGGGCGGGGCGAGGCGGGGGCAGATTTCGCTTCCTCCACACCCGCACCCGACTAAACGGGGAAAACCCGCCCCCGCCCCCGTTTCATAGCGGGTGTAAAATTTAGACACTCATCCCCGCCCGTAACAGGTATCGGGTTTCTCCGCCCGCACCAGCACCCTCTCATATATATAAAATTATAAATTGAAAAATCATATTTATTATAATAAAATAATTATTATTAAATAATAAAAAATAAAAAAATATTTTCTATAAAGATAAAATTATAATTTTTAATATTTAAGAAAATATTAAATATATTTAATATATATATATATAATTTAAAAATTACAATAATATTACTTGCGGGACGGATGCGGGTGCAGGTGCGGGGTAGATATCATCACCCACAAACCCGCCCCCGCCCCCGAATTTTATTGTCGGGGAAAATCCGCACCCGCACCCGCACCCGATTAAAGCGGGTTTTCCCCGCCCAAATCAAGCGGGTTTGGGTGGGTACCCGCGGGTGCGGATTTTATTGCCATCCCTAGCTGCTTGTAAATATTTGTTGACTTCGTCGTTAGGTTACGACTTAAATATTTATCCAAAAGTATTTTCTTTGTTTTATTTTTTTGTTTTAAAAAAAATACTTTCGCGCTGTTAAAAATCGAGGTGTTACACCTATCAACCTTGATAGGATTTCTTACAATCTACCCAAACTATACTAAACTCTTATAGTTCCAGTTTTACAATAATGATGATATTGTTTTGTTAGAATATGAGAAAGCTCAACACTTGTTTGAGTTCTAATTCTTTGATAGAAAAATACAGAGAATGATTCTAAGAATCAAATGGGAAAAATCAGAACTGATTGAAAGTATGTGAGTGAGAAAAATTCAAGTATAATTGAAATGAGTAATGAATTGCTTAGTACTTGAAGCTCTGATTTTTACTTGAGCTTGACTTTCCTTTTATAGGCTCTAGGATGTTTAATGATAGTCAAAAAGATCAGTTGGAAGTGATATGTTGTCATGCGTCAGATTTGACCAAAGACCACATTTTATGATTAAAAAATGTTTAAGTCTTTGAACACTTTTGAGTTCTGTTTGACTGGTCTGGATTCTTCATTCTTTACTGAGAAGATCCTTTGTTTATGCACACAAACATATCGGAGATGTGCTTAACCAATTCAGATTAAGATTGCCTTTTGAATCGTGTAAAGCAGACTGAAGAATGATGAAATAAGGCTGGAGAATGATGTAACAAAGCTGGAGAATGATGATCAGTAAGTTGGAGAATGTTCGTATCATTCTGGACTGATTTCATCATACTTGGAGAATGATGTTGATTATTCTGGAGATAATTGTTAATTATTATAGAGAAAGATGTTTGTTGTTGAAGATCAAATATAATAGGCTGGAGAATGTTTATCATTCTGGAGAATGATGATCAGTAAATAGGAAAAGAGTAGTCAATTTTTATTTATAATTTGAGAAGAAAAAAGTGAATTTTTTTTCTTAGAATTTGGGATAGAGAGAGTACGAATATCGTTTTTCTTATCTAGAGCTCAACTACATCAATCAAACGGTTGTCATGACAAGCAATTCGGGCAAATTGAAGTTCTGGAGTTGAGACAAAGCATTACAAATTCAAACATTTATTAAGAACTTCAAAATAATAATAAAAATTATAAATTGAGATTTTGATTAATGGTAAATTTCTAAATCGGACTCAAATTCCATACAAATTGGAAAACTTATTACAAAAGGCATTGAAAAAAATCAAAATTTCAAAAATCTTCTTTCACAAGAAAACAATAAATACTAAACATCCGACGTAAGTATTTGTGTACGTGTGCTAAAATATATCCACTCATCAATATGATTATAAAATATATGTTTCACTTTTTTTTTTTTTTAATATATTTGTGTAGGTGAAATATTGTATAATATTGCTTATGGATTGACAACAAAATGTATATTTTTTAAATATTTTATTAATAATTTTAAATAAATCTTTATTTTTTTAATTTATTTCATCACAAAACAACCATTCAATCACAATAATAGCTACATAATTTATATATTATTTTACTTCTCATTCTCCTCAACTAACTATTATTTGAGTGTCCAAATGTTTGTATGTACCACTCTCACTTAGGGAATCTAAAGTTTTCAAAAAGTTGTTCTTATTGTTGGAATAAAGAACTGTGATAAGCACAGTCCACGCGCAACAAAACAGGAAAGCAGAGGAACAGTGTTGGATAGATACCTCAGTGAGCCAACCATTTGTTTGAACAATGTTGGATCAAT
The DNA here is from genome assembly GCA_037974875.1 of Cicer bijugum. Classification (NCBI taxonomy): domain Eukaryota; kingdom Viridiplantae; phylum Streptophyta; class Magnoliopsida; order Fabales; family Fabaceae; genus Cicer; species Cicer bijugum. Next base: position 4,356,043 of record JBBPBT010000623.1, read on the forward strand.
TCTTTCTTCCTCACTGCACTCATCAATTTTTGAATTTGTTTATGATGGATTTGAAATTGAATTGCAGCTATTCATTTCAAATTTCTCAAGCAGCTTACCTATGTACTTTTGCTGGTGCATAACCATTCCTGTCTTTATCTTCATAAGTTCCATGCCTAAGAAGAATGAAAGCTCACCTAGATCAGTCATTTCGAATTTAGACTTAAGCTTGTTTTTCACCTTTTCAATCTCTGATGTTTTGCCTCCAGTAATGAGCAAATCGTACACATATAGGCATATTATCATGGTTTCTTCTTCACTTGAATTCTGAACATATACTCCAAAATTTGCTGAACACTTTTTGAAGCCTATTTGAATCAGAAACTGATCAATCCTCTTGTTCCAGGCTCTAGGGGTTTGCTTCAAGCCATACACAGCCTTATGGAGTCTATATACCATATTTTCCTTGTCTTGTATTTCAAAACCAGGAGGTTGTCACACAAACATGACCTCTTCAAGTGGACCATTTAAAAAGGCTGATTTTACATCTAAGTGATAGAGTGACCACCTTCTCTTGCAAGCTAGAGCTACTACTAGTCTTACAGTTTCAAGCCTTGCAACTGGAGCAAACACTTCATTGTAATCAATACCATGTTTTTGTAAGAAACCACTGGCCACCAACCTGGCCTTGTGCTTTGAAATTTTTCCATCGGGATTTAATTTCAGTTTGAAAACCCACTTCACACCAATTTTCTTTTTCTGATCTGGCAGATTTACTAGCTCCCAGGTGTATTTTTTTCAATTGATTTGAGTTCTTCCATCATAGCTTTCTTTCATACCTCTATCTTCAGTGTCTCTTTATAATTGAGAGGTTCAACATTTGATAATAATGCAAAGTGAATGATATCACCTTCATCATTTACTGCATTATCATAAATCAATTCACAATCATTAAGCCTGCTTGGAGCTTGTTTGATTCTTTGAGGTCTCACAATTGCTTCCACTTCTTCTGGTTCATCTACATAATTATTGTTTACTTCTGCATTATCTGATTCATCACTTGAGTCAGGATAAATGCAGCTTTGCTGATTTTCTCTGTTGTATACTAGTTCCTCTTCCCATTTCCATTTCTTAGCCTCATTCACAATCACATCCCTACTGGCATGTACCTTTTGAGTTACAGGATTATACAACTTATAGGCACATATAGGATGATAGCCTATAAGTATCGTGATTTCACTCTTATCCTCCAGCTTGCTTCTCCTAATATCTGGTACATCTTTATAGCACAAGGAGCCAAAAACTTTGAAATGCTTCACACTAGGCTTCCTTCCACACCATGCTTCCTCTGGTACCTTCAAATTTAACTTCTTTGTAGGACATTTATTCAGAATGTATGCAACTGTAGTGACTGATTCTCCCCAAAACTTGTGTGGTAAGTTTTTCTGCTTGATCATACTTCTTGCCATATTTAGTAGGGTCTTGTTCCTTCTCTCAGCAAGTCCATTAAGTTGAGGTGTATATGGAGCTATCACTTCATGCGCAATGCTTGATTGACACAGAGATCTTTAAATTCTTTTGAGGTGTACTCTCATCCACCATCAGTTCTCAAGATCTTAATGGATTTGTCACTTTCTTTTTATATTAAGACTTTGAATTTCTTGAAAACCTCTAAAGCCTCACTCTCAACCTTGATTGTATACAGCCACATCATTCTTGTACATTCATCCACAAATATGATAAAGTATTTGCTTCCCCCCAACGAAGATACTTCAAAAGGACCACATATATCATAGTAAACTACTTGCATTGCTACACTAGCTCTTTTAGATGCTTTAGGACCAAATGAGCATCTACTTTGCTTACTTTTCACACATACTTCATATATGGCTTTTATGTCATTCAGTTTTGGTAGGCCATACACCAATCCTTTAGCATTCAAATCACTAAGACTTCTAAAATTTAAGTGACCATACCTCTTGTGCCATAAATCTTCAACATCTTCACTCCCTGTTGCAAATAGGCACATCATTCTTTCACTTGAGATATTGCATCTGTATGTTCTATTCTTTGACATGTTTGATTTGAGCACCAAGTTCTTCTTTTCATCAAACAACTTCAAGGCGTCATAATTCATAGTTACTGAGAATCCCTTTTCCACTAGTTGGCCAATGCTCATGAGATTACACTTCATCTCAGGAACATACATTACATCTTCAATAATGATTGTTTTGCCACCATTGCTTCTGATTACTATGTTTCCACTGCCTTCAGCCACAAGGTTTCTACTATCAGCAAGCTTTATGCTTGTTTTCTTGCTAGTATCAAAGCTTGTCAACCACTCTCTATGTGATGTCATGTGGTTTGAGCATCCAGAGTCAAGAAACCACTCTTCATTCTTAATCTTCTCATCACTGGTAGTAGCCATCATCAACACTGTGTTGGAATCATCTCCATAAGCCAAATTTGCTTCTTCATCAATCTTTTGATCTTTCTTGAACCAACATTCATCAGCAAAGTGCCCATGCTTCTCACAGTTGAAGCATTGTACCTTACTTTTGTCAAAATCCCTCATCTTATTATGACTTTTGACAAAACCTCATCTTGAAGATTCAGCTTTGTCTTCAATCGTATTCTTTCCATTGTTGGACCAATTTGCTTTGCTTTTTCCCTTCTTCTTGAAATCTTTCTGATTTCCCTCCTTCTTGGAAGTTTGAACTTGAAATGCTTGTTGAACTGATCTTTCATAATTTCTATCAAGCACTAGCAGCTTATGTGCTTCTAGTGAGTTTTGCAGCTCTTCGATTTTCATGGTTTTCACATCATTTGCTTCTTGAATAGCTACAACTATATAATCAAACTTTGGACTTAAAGATCGCAACACCTTTTCTACTACCATTTGAACTGTAATGTTCTCCCCACTAGTTCTCATATGGTTGACAATGATTGTAAATTTTGAGAAGTAATCACTTACTTTTTAATCTACTTCCATCTCCATCATCTCATATTTTCTTCTATAGGATTGTAGCTTCACTTGCTTCACTTTTTCTCCACCAGTGTGATAGTTTTCTAAGATGTCCCATGCTTCTTTGGATCTTGTTGCATTAGAAATCTTCTCAAAATGCTGATTGTCAACATTCTACTGAATGTAGAACAAGACTTTGCAGTCTTTCTTCTTGGCTTCCTTGAATGCAATCCTCTGTGCATTAGTTGGATTCCCCACCAAATCCTCATAGCCATCTTGCAAAATTTCACTTACTTCTTGTGCTCCAAATAAAGATTTCATCAAGGCACTCCATCTAACCCAGTTCTTACCATCAAGAACTAGAATATTTGATCCAAAACCATTGCTATTCATCTTATCTATCCAGAATTTATCACTCAGTGTTTCCCTTGATTGTTCCCCTCACTTTTTACTCGTGTTTCCCTTAGATTGAACCAAACTCTAGATGCCAATTGATGGAATAAAGAACTGTGATAAGCATAGTCCTGGCGCAACAAAACAGGAAAGCAGAGGAAGAAGGAATTAAGATAAAATTATGGTAATCTAATTCATGCTACAAAGCTGTTGTTTTATATGAGTTACAAAAATTGCTTGAGAAGCAAGTTATCTATAACAATAACTAACTAACTAACTTGTAACTAACTCTCAATTAATTTGTAGCATAACAGTTTATGAATTAAATTTCAACACTTATAACAAAGTTCAATCATTTTCCTTAGCCATGTCTGGATTAATATTTAATTTATGATTAAATAAGCTTTTATTCATTATAAACTCTTAAACAATTTTATTTTTAGTCCTTATAAAAACTTTCATCAACTTTTAATCCCTTAAAAAATTTCATTTTCATTTTTAGTCCTTTATTTCAATCTAACTATTATCTATCCTTTGAATTTTTGAATGGTTTTTTCCCTAATGTTTAAAACATAATAAGAAATTTACATACAAAAATTAGAATATTTTAAAAAGTGAAAAATTAAATATGAACAGTTAACAATCAAAAAGTTAAAAATTCATATTTAATTCAATATTTGTGAATTTTTTTAAAATTTTTGCAAGATAGTTATTAATTATGTTCTAAACATTAGTGAAAAAAATGATTCAAAAATTTAAAAGATATACAATAGTTAGATTGAACTCAAAGACTTAAAAAAAATGAAATTTTTTAAAGTACTAAAAATTAATTAAAAATAATTATAAAGATAAAAACAAAATAATGAGATTTTATAGAAATAAAAAACTTTATTTAATTCTTTAATTTATAATTTGGTATTTTTTTTAATTGAGGTGTTCATGTTAAACCTTGTGCATCAGGGATTGTTCTCTCCTTTTTGTACAAGATTTCTTAACGCCTCAAAATGCTCAAGTGTTACTGGATCACTTAGGGATGACAATATAACTCGCACTCACGAATATCCACTCGAACTCACTTGATTTAGACGGAAAAATTCGCTTTAACTGGGTGTAGGTGCAGATTTTTCTTAAAATTAAAATTCAAGGGTGGAGACGGATTTAGGGGTGGTGATATTCACCCCGCACCCACACCCGAATCCTCCCCACAAATAATATTGTTGTAATTTTTAAATTATATATATATATATATATATACACACACATATGGAATATACTTAATTTTTTTAAATATTAAAAAATATAATCTTATTTCTATAGAAAATATTTTTTTTATTTTATTATTGTCTAATAATTATTATTTTATTATATTAATTATCAAAGATAAAGTTTTTAAATTTTTTATTTTATAATTTTATATATGAGTGAGTGTGGATATGGGCAAAGAACTCGAACCCCGTTGTGGACGGAAATGAAAACTTAAATTTCACACACACAATGCAACACATGCAGAAGTACAAGAGACTAAATCCCCCTCCGTTCTACCTCATTGCCATGCATAAGTTCATTATTCCACTTCCTTTGTGGACAAAGGTATTATATGATCCCTTTTAAAAAGGAAAAAGGGAAGAAAACATATACATTATATCTATGGGTAATTGTCAATATCAAGTAAGAAAAAAGGGAAATATTTATGGACTTCAATATTATTAGAGTCCAGTGCAAAAGTAATTTTAATAAATTTTTATTGATAATTTATTGACAAAAAAAAAACAATAATAATAACTATTCTCTAACTATATATTTTAATGTACGTATTAAGTTAGAAGATAAAATTTAGATCAATGATTATACATTTTAAGATAATGTACTTTATGAATAAATATTTTAATGAGAGACATTGCAACAAATGGCTGATGCTATATGATAAAACAAAAACATGCAAATATAATCGTTTGTCTATGACAAAAGTCAACTATAAGTTAAAACTTTTGTTGACCATCTAATTCAAAGGAAAAATAGTAATATTTGAATAATTCAAATCACTTTTATGAAGCATTATTTCCTTTGATAAAACTATCATATTGAAAAGTTAATGTCTCTAGTCAATTAGTCAATATTAAAGATTGACTTAAGTTATTGATATTCATCCAAAGACAAAATTCTAAGTGAAATAATTTTTTTTCTTCTAATGACATGACTTTGTACATAGAAATGATTTAAATCATCTAGTTAGTATTGTTGTGCATGTAGTACAACACCAACACCATTATGATACATAGAAATGATTTAAATCATGTAGTATTATGAATAGTAGGAATCTTTTTACAGCTCAATGAACTATTGCTATGTAGTAAGATATCCAACATTATTTTGAACATGTATATTCTTCAATATTCAAATAGAAACATTTTCAAACTGAAGAAGATTTATGAAATTCAGTTTAATGATATTTGATTAATAATGTTTGATATTACGAAGAACGATAATCAACGAAGTTGATCATTGTGATTATCATGATACTCTTAATGATCTTTATCATTTCAAAATAAATCATTCAATCATGAATATTATGAGGATATCAGTTTGATACAAGAAAATATCATTTCAATTCTTTCCCTCTTTTTATTTTGACTTAAGTCAACTTTTTGTTTTTGAAATAAAACATAAGTTAGTTTTTTAAAACAATAATTAAATATTTCAATTAATTAATAATAATTTTTTATAATAATATAATACATTAATATAACTATTTATCTGATGTGGCAATAATTTTTAAATTAACAAATACCACATCATATTAAACTATCCCACATAATTATAAGTAAAAAATTTAAAAAATTTAGAAAATTAAGATATCAAAATTGCTGATATAAAAATAGGTAGACTAAAATTCAAAAATTGCTAAAACTGTGCAATATTCAAATCAATTTTATCCTTTGTGGTGGCTTAAACCTTCACAAATGTTAACTAAAAAACCTATTTTTGTGACCGTTTTAACCGCCACAAAACTATAATTGAATTCTTTGTAGCTGCCTTAGACCGCCACAAATATGTCTTAATTGTTTTCCTCTGGACTTTTGACTGTCAGAAAATGAGAATTTTCTTATAGTATATAAAATTAAAGATATCAATACAATTGATATCCTCCCTGATTAAAATCATGTATCAATGTTCTTATTAGAGAGATTGATTGTCTGTTGGAGTCTCACACATACACATAACTTCAAGACTCAGGATCCATCAAACAACAATTAATAAATTTTATCTCTAACAGTGATCCTCAAAACTCCAAGTCTAATTAGGAAGTTCTTCAATATCAAACTTCTCAAATTTAATTAATTCAATATCCACAAAATCCATACCTAAATCACATCTCAAAAATTCATAATATTAATTATGAACATACAATTTAGACCCCATTAATCACTACAAAATACACCTCAAAACAAGTCAAATTCAAATTCAACTAATTCTTACATAAACAAATTAAATTCATTTTCCATAATTTTACACCTCAAATACATCAAACTTCTACTCCAAAAAATCACAAAAAATGTCCTAAATGCAAACTAAAAGTTTGGAAGGAGGCCTTACCTCCGTTATAGCTTTAACAACCGATTTCGACACCGCGATTAATTACGGTAAAATTTTCGTTCACGTCGTCACTTCTAAAGTTGGCTCACTAGCACCGTAACTTGGCAATGTGTAAGACCCTTAATCTTAAATTCTAATTTATGTATTTTGGGGAATTTTGTGCTGAATTTCTGAAGCTTTTTAGCCAATTTTATGATATTTTGCGAGCTAAATGCCAAAAATATCTTTTTGGAGACCCGATTAAAATTATTCGTCGATGAATAATTTTATTTAATTTGGTGAATCTTTTGTTGAAGAAATTTTTTTCTGAGATGCAGTATTTTTCAGAAAAATCCATTTGCCCATTAAATTACGGCGAGAGTAGATATTTTTCTGAAAAAGTGGTTTGTGATATGATGTGAGGTGACATGAGTAATGATGAATTTTAAAAAAAAATTTAGATATTTGTTTAGATATTTATTATTATTATTATTACTATTATTATTATTATTATTATTATTATTATTATTATTATTAAGGCAAGGCTACAATGCTTTAACAAAGAGAAAGCAAACTCACGATCTTCATCTCCATCTTTCTTCTGTTTTAAAAAACAATACCAAAACCATAAAAACAAAAATTCTCATTTATCTACTAGATCTATTATTATATGAGGATGAGGTTTATAAATAATTATTCTTCAGGAGATGCTTATTGGGAACGAATAAAAATCGAGCAAGTGAATCAAATTTTGGAAAATGTGCCAAGAAAAGTTGTTGGAACAACACATGGAGATGTAGCTTATGACAATTAAGGATTCATGAAAGGAATTATCTCACCCATAATTTAGATATTGTTATTATAAGAGTATGCCAATGATACAAAGGCACTAATTGAGTGCATGTCATGGGGGTTGTTATTGTGTTCGCCAATCAATAGAGTTTAATGTTTGGTTGATAGGGAAGAATTGAGCATGAAATGAAAAAGTTTGGTGGAAATTAGTAATGCTTGACTTATTGAAATCACTATAATGAAAATGCATCATGGTTCAAGGCAAGAATTTAAGGTTTGTATAAATGGAAAAGTGATAGAGTGAATACAATGCATTTGATTTGTCATAATGAAAGGATAATCGTCAAGCTGCAAATAAAGGACGCGACAAAATTGAGAAGTATCAAAATGAATGTTGGCAGTAGATGTTGGAGAATTATTTCGAGTTTGTGCATAATTGTGAAGTATGTAAAAAAAAATGGACTAGTGAAGCATAAATTTAAAGTGTTAGGCATGAGACAAATGTAGGTCTTAATCAGTGAATGAAATTCAAGTTGGATTTTTCTCGGAGACGTGACTCTTGAAACGAACCACTACAAGAAATCATGAATTTTGTGAGGGCCAAAAGCCCTCACAAAGGGAAAAAAACAGCCACAAAAGTGGATTTTGTGAGGGCTTTTGGCAGCCACAAAAAAACTGGTCACAAAATTTTGTGAGGGTTTTTGCAGCCACAAAGGTCATGAAACAGGTTGACATTTGTGAGGGCTTTTGCAGCCACAAAAGTCTGCCTTTGTGAGGGCATAGGCCGCCACAAAGGACAGGCTGAATTTGTCTGGTTGGACCTTTGTGAGGGCTTTTGGCCGCCACAAAGGGATGCTGAATTTGCTGACTGGACATTTGTGAGGGCTTTTGGCCGCCACAAATGACTTGATGAATTTGCTGGACATTTGTGAGGGCTTTTGGCCGCCACAAATGCCAACGTAATTAAAAAATAATAAATTAATTTTTAAATTCATAATTGATAGTTTATTATAATATTATATATAATAAATTAATATAATTATAATTATTAAAATTTAAATTATAATTAAATTTAAATTTAAATTAAATTTAAAATATAATGTAGTTATAAATTAAATTTAATATATAATAAACTAATCTTAATATAATTAAAAATTTAAAATAAAATATTTAAATCAAAAATAAAGATTAATAATTAAATTAAAGATTAATTTAAATAATAAAATACGAATAATAAAATATTTAAGTTAATAATAATAATAATAATAAAATATTTAAATATTTAAATTAATAATTATAATTATAATTAAACATTAATTTAAATTAATGTAAATTATAAATAAATTATAATTTATACTTTCAAAATTTAAATGAAGAAGAGTAATTTTGTGTAGAGAGAAGGAGGAGAGAATAGTTAGAATGAAGTTTTAGAGAGAAGTTGGATGTGAAAAAATGAAGGAGGATGGGAGAAAAATATATATAGGGTCACCTTGGGCATTTGTGGCGGCCAAAGCAGCCACATAATCCAGCTTTAATGCCATTTGTGACGGCCTAAGCGGCCACAAAATCCAGCTGGATTTAGGCGTCTTTTGTGGCGGCCTTTGCAGCCACAAACGCCACGTGCACAATCCTTTGTGACGGCTTATGCCGCCACAAACTCCCTAGTCACGTCACTCCTTTGTGACGGATTTGGCCCTCACAAAATTCATTTTTTGTGGCTGTAAAAGCCCTCACAAAATTCTTAAATATTTAACTGGATTTTGTGTTGTGATTTTGTGAGGGCTTAGGCAGCCACAAAATTCAGTTAAATATTTAAAAATTTGTGAGGGCTTTTTCAGCCACAAAAAAAGACCAATTTCAATTTTGGCCTTTGTGAGGGCTTTTTCGGTCACTAATTTGTGAGGGTTTTATTCGGCCACAAAATATTTATAAAGTTGGCCACAAAATATGGTTTTTCTTGTAGTAGTAAGTGGTATAGTTCTGGCATGTTGTCGAAAATATTGGAGGAAACTTTGATCACCAACCGGATGTTGGGATGTAATTATTAAAGTTAAAATTAGACAAACATTTTGATAAGGACATTGTGGTTTGATGTAGTTGTGCGCCTAAAGAAATCAAGGATTTGTGAGCAATGGAGAAATTAGGGAGTTCTCGACGGCAATGATTGTTTCGTGCTTAGTATATTAATGTCATACTTAGTGTTTCAGTTTGATACCTAATGGATGTTTCGTACCAAGTCGACGTATATGAGGCTATATGTCATATTTTGAGCAATTGTACTTCGTCGATAAAACCAAATTCACAGGAAGATAAGGGAAACTCGGTGGACCTTGATAGAATTGTTTGACCATTTGTGCATCAGGATAACCTTAAGTGCATGTTGCGGGGAGTGCTATTGCAATTCAGTTAAGATAGTCCAAGCCACCCTCATGGTTGTTGGCTATTTATTGATAAATTGAGGGACTGATCATCCTTAATCTCTTGTTGATTGTAGACAAAAACATGTTGAATGGAACAGACGAGTCTTACCAACTATGGTAGTGTGTAGAGTTATTAAGCACTCTATGAAAAGGGGTAGACAACATTTTCTTCGATTAGGCCGGTGAAACAAGTTGTGACTTGTATGTTGAATTTGAGTACAAACTTAGTGTGGATTGCTACTCGTACTTTAAGTTTCGAGGACGAAACTTTTTTTTGGAGGGTAGTAATGTAAGACCCTTAATTTTAAATTCTAATTTATGTATTTTGGGGAATTTTGTGTTGAATTTATGAAGCTTTTTAGCCAATTTTATGATATTTTGTGAGTTAAATGTCAAAAATATCTTTTTGGAGACCCGATTAAAATTATTCGTCAATGAATAATTTTATTTAATTACGGTGAATCTTTTGTCGAAGAAAAATTTTTCTAAGATGCAATATTTTTCAAAAAATTTCATCTACCCAATGAATTACGACGAGAGTAGATATTTTTCTGAAAAAGTGATTTGTGATGTGATGTGATGTGAGGTGACAAACATAATAATAATTTTTATAAAAATATCTAGATATTTATAAATATTTAGATATTTATTATTATTATTATTATTATATTTATATTAATTTAATATGTTGTTTTCTATACAAAGATACTTGTTGTATCTATAATGAATCTTATGGAGTTTTTGGATTAATGTATTTTTTATTTGGAATGAAATAGAATTTATAATTCTAATTATTAGTTATAAATAATAATTTACTAATAATAAAATGAATTAAATAAAATGAATTTTTATTTTTAAATAGTAATATAAATATTTTTTTAATTTTTTTCCTCGATTGTATTATTTTTTTCAATACTAATATTGACAACATAATATTAGACAAATATAATCTGATTGTGAATAAATGGATCGATTGAATGATGTTACAGATATTTTTTTTACTTCATCCAAAAATAGTAGATTCATCGTATTTTGTTTGATACAATACAAACAAGAAGTTTCCATAAAAAAAAAATAATTATTTCCAAGGCAACACAATATTGTACTTTCACGTCAAAAAAATAGTAGTGTGGTACAACTATACTTTTAATTATTGAATGTGTTGCAACATTAACTGTCATTTATTTGTTTTCAATTTTACTTGTTTTAGAATGTTTTTTAGTTGTTGTTTAGTTTCAAATTTTTTTACAAGATGTGTTATCGGCACAATGTTTATATATATAGAACAAGACACCATGTGATACAGTTTGGGTCAAAATTTTGAAAGTATTTTTAATGCAGTATTGTTTAATATATTTTAGATATAATTGGTTTTGTAATTTCTTAATTT
>JBBPBT010000623.1:4379401-4442559 GCA_037974875.1 Cicer bijugum
CCTCAATATAATGCAATTTCATCAAATTCATAACTTAAATATTTAAATAAACTTATATTTTCATCTCTAACAACATCAAATAAAGAATGACAAATATGAATTTATTTGAAAATTTGAGCTACAAATTTGATAAAGTTAATTTTATATTAAAGAATATAACTAAATTTATGAGTTTTGCTTAAACATTTTGATGAATTTTTGTAAAAAGCAAAAAAATAGGATAATATTGTTAATATTTTAAAATATAAAAACTTAAATTGTTACTTAAAATTAAAATAAATGACTAAATCGGAAAAACAAAATATAAAAAACTAAAACGTTAATTGAAATTAAGTTAAAACACTATATGTAGTATTTACCCTTCTAAAATAATTTAATTAATAAATATCAATATTTTTATGTTGATACATGATCCATATTCAAACCCGATATGCCATAATGCGAGTTTATTTAGCATTTAATCCAAGTACCAAAAAGAGATTCAACCTTAAATAAATTGTAATAAAATACACTTTAAATTAGTTTAGGTCAGGGAGTTCCCGAGTGGATTTGCACTATGAATACATCTTCATACCAATCACCAAATGATAGAAAGAAGACAAACAAAAGTATGTTATTTCTTTTATAAACAAATGTTAGAAATTGATACATTATGTTAGTTTTGCATGATAGATTATGAGCCTTTCTGTATAAAACCTTCTCTACTACCTTCTCATAAATAAAAATATGCTATTACTATTGAGTCAACGTGAATATACAAGTTCTAAACAACTTTCCAATTCGAAAACCAATCAAATTTTCTTTAATAATGATTAAAATTCACTCAAAATTTCAAACAAGATAAAATCAAAGACCATTCAAGAAACAAGTGGTAAGGAGATATTTTATGATGCGACGGGAGCTTAGATTTGTATAATTAAATCAACAGGTGCTTCAGAACTCAAAGTAAAATTTGCTTTCTCCTTCATGCCTTTCAAAAACGAGTGAAGAATACATGTGATACTTCAAAACCGGTTCAGATTGAACCGGTCCCTACCCAAAACTAAGAAGTGATCGGCGTTATTGGCAATTTGGCAGTGAAGAGTGAACACTTAAGAGGTTTGTTATGCTGCGGCCTACTCTATATTTGTGAGAAGAACAATTATTGCCCAATTACCTGTTGTTCAGGTTCCAGGTAATAATATAAACACCATTGATCTATTTTCAACATATAATCTACGGTCATAAATGCTCCCCAATGGTGGAGCCTTTAACAAAATTTATGTTAAATCCAGTTCAGAGAATCATAGAAGACAAGTTCATTTCTCTATTGCGTTCATGTAAATCCTTCGAACACCTCCACCAGATTCAAGCCCAAATAGTAACCCATGGACTCGAACACAACGATTTCGTCGCGCCAAGTTTCATCACAACGTGTTCGCGGCTCAGACGAATGCACCACGCACGAAAACTGTTCGATAAAATTCCCGAACCAAACACTGCCACGTGGAACGCCATGTTCCGAGGTTACTCCCAAAATGAACATCACCGCGACGCCGTCGTTTTGTTTTGTAAACTAAACCGCGTTTCGGCGGTGCCGAATTGCTTCACTTTTCCGATTATTATAAAATCATGCACGAAAACGAAAGCTTTTATTGAAGGTGAAGAAGTTCATTGTTGTGCCGCCAAACGCGGCTTTAAGTCGAATTCATTTGTTGCTACTTCGTTGATTGATATGTATTCAACGAAGGGTTGTGTTGAAAATGCTTATAAAGTGTTTAGTGAAATACGGGAGAGAAACGTTGTTGTTTGGACTGCTATTATAAGCGCTTATATCTCGTGTGGAGATGTGACTTCTGGGAAACGACTTTTTGATCTAGCGCCTGAGCGTGATGTTGTAATGTGGAGCATTGTAATTTCGGGTTACATTGAATTGAAGAATATGGTTGCTGCGAGAGAGCTTTTCGATAAGATGCCGAATCGCGATACAATGTCATGGAATGCTATGTTGAATGGTTATGCTGCTAATGGAGACGTTGATTTGTTTGAGAAGTTGTTTGATGAAATGCCTGAGAGAAATGTGTATTCTTGGAACGGACTAATTGGGGGTTATGTTAAGAATGAACTTTTTTCTGATGCTTTGGAGTCTTTTAACCGAATGTTGGTTGAGGGTCAAGTGGTTCCTAACGATTTCACGCTTGTTGCGGTGTTGTCTGCATGTTCAAGATTGGGAGCACTTGATATGGGTAAGTGGGTTCATGTGTATGCAGAGAGTATTGGGTATAAAGGAAACTTGTTCGTTGGTAATGCTTTAATCGATATGTACGCAAAATGCGGTGTTATTGAAAATGCGGTTGTCGTGTTCAACGGTTTGGATAGAAAGGATATAATTAGTTGGAATACGATCATTAATGGATTAGCCGTACATGGACATGCGCCTGATGCGTTGAGTTTGTTTGACAGGATGAAGAGTGAAGGAGAAGAACCAGATGGGGTTACTTTTGTTGGGATATTGTCTGCTTGTACTCATATGGGTTTGGTTAAAGATGGTTTTTTGTATTTCAAATCAATGGTTGATCATTACAAAATTGTGCCTCAAATTGAGCATTATGGGTGTATGGTTGATTTGTTAGGAAGAGCTGGTCTTTTAGATCAAGCTGTGAGCTTTATAAGAAAGATGCCAATGGAACCTGATGCGGTTATTTGGGCTGCATTACTTGGGGCATGTAGGATATACAAGAATGTTGAGATAGCTGAACTTGCCCTACAGAGGCTGATTGAACTTGAACCGAAAAACCCTGCAAATTTCGTAATGCTTTCAAACATATATAAGGATATGGGAAGATCGGAAGATGTTGCTAGATTGAAGATTGCAATGAGAGATACTGGGTTTAGGAAATTGCCAGGATGTAGTGTTATTGAGTGTAATGATAGTGTGGTGGAATTTTATTCCTTAGATGAGAGACATTCAGAGACAGAAAGTATTTATAGGGTATTGAAGGGATTGACGATTTTGTTGAGAGCACATGGATATGTTCCAAATCTAAGGGATGTTGCTCAAGGAGTCTGAATGATGGGGGAGGTAGTACTATTATTATTCATATATTAAAATTATTGGTAACTGTGAAGTATACGTCGGTTTTGCCGATGCTTAATTTCTGCCAGAAAATTTGGCTGACTGCCTTTAATGGAATCTCTCCTCTCAATCATGTTTTTCCCATTCACAATGCTCAAACCCGAGACATGGCTTGTGGGATAAACTCTGGTTCCACTCGGATCAACAGAATCTTGGCATGGGAGAGGTATTATGAGTGAGTGAATAATAATTTTTTTATAAAAGTGGCTCACCATCCAAAAGGTTCATAAGTAATCACACAGGCCATAATCAGAGTTCTTTTAATTCTGGGACTTTTGATAATCTATTTTGTGGCCTTTGAAATAGTGCAAATTATGTGCTTAAACCACTCTGAAAATCTATTTTTGTTGTAAAGACCAGTTCTGGTATATGTGAAATGTTCTATTGCTAAATTATCCCTGAACAGTAAAACTGTTTGAGAATGGGTACTTCCTTGTGTTCATTTTAAGTTATATTAGACTTGAGAGTTTGAGTCTTTGGAAATGCATGTCGTTTCCCAATCCATTAATCCTGCTCAGAAAATATTTTGTACTCATTAAGATGTTGAGCTAACTGCTCTATGATTAAACATATGTGTTTCATAGCAGCGTATGGAAGAGAAATGTCATTTTTATATGTAAGTAAGCTATTTAATATTAGTTGTAGAAACTATTTAATACAAATCTATATTTATGTATTTTATCTTCAGTCCCAAGTTTTAACTTTATAATATGCTTTCATAAGTTGTTTTCAAGTTCTGGTTATAAAAATATTTTGTCAAATAAGCTCTTGAGAATAGCTTATACAAAAGTAGTTATTTCGCATTCCCTCTTTGATTTAAAATTTGATACAGACTAGGAGCACACATATATAATGCCATGTTTTTTTTTATTAAAAAAGCAAATTTATTTAACAACATAGCTAACTCAAGAATTGCAACAGTACAATAAACTCATCAAAAGAGAGTCATCTCACACATAACTAAAGTAAAACAAACTAACAAAATGCTAATAACAAATTTATGAAACTAAACAAAAGACACATAACTCAAATAAACAATGCCAAATGTCAAATAGGACTCAACTAATGTAATCACTCCTCAAAAAACTCAACCCATGTTTTGCCCATTTCTTTTGGGTGACAGTTTTCCACAACTTTGTGGTCTTAGCTTGTTTTTGAAGAAATGCCAAAATGAAACATAAGTGTCTTTAGGATCTCTACAAACATACACCACCTTACAAATTGACTCTTTCACAGATTTTGGCAGTGATGTGTAGAGAAGAGCCTTGGAGAGGAAAATTAGTTGAGTTGAGGAAGAATATGTTTCTTAATGTAGAGGGTAAGTTCCAAATAGGGAACAAGAGCATGAGGGCAAAAAGTCAATGCTTTGAATCAAATGGTACATGCTTTTGGAGTGGTAGCTAGGATTAGATATGTATCACAGGCTTGAAAGACAAGATAAAACAGCTTGAAGATCCTTTGTGGTTTGCTAAAATCCTTGATATTGGTGGAGGTGATGTAATCCATCCTATTTTTAATGGCAAGGTTTGTATTAACTCCTTGCATTCTTGGCCTATATCTTCTTGCAAGTATTCTGGCACAAGAGAGTTTTCATCACTAATTTTATCATGGTGTAGAGGGGTAGTCAATGCTATAGAACTATTAGTTGAGGTGCGCATCGATCCTTGAAGTTAGTTCATTTATATAGTAATAAGTACTCCCTATGTGTACTAATTATATATTTCACTCTTACTAATAAAAATCAATTAGTGTAGTTGTATGCGTTTTGTATAGAACTATGACTAAATTGTCTTTTTAATATTGATTTTTCATATTCCAATAAAAATTCTACAAATTAATAGTATTAATTAGGATTATGTTTGAAAGTAATAATAAATGCAGTTAATATTGAGAAAAAAAAACTTATACTAATAGTTCTTTATTCCATGAGATTTTTTTTTCAAACATCGTAATGGTTGCTTTTCATTTTCTCTCTCATGTATCTGTTGGAACTGGTTAGTACTTAATTGAAATTGGGGAACTAAATTCTTTATTGAATTTAAACAGAATGCGAGTTTACAATTTTGTATGGGCAGAATTGATAAACGATTACAAGGATATCCACTCCAAGAATTTGAGAGATTGGCCTCTCCCTTTCCAATAACCACTCAGAAATTTTCTGCCCTACTTTTATTTGCTCCATAACTACTGTAGAGCAGCAGTTACTGCCTGATTTACAACTTAAATTGACACTAACAACCTAAATAAAAAAATAACTGCATTATAAATTCAGTTCCCATTTAAAATTCTAACTCTTGACCCTCCTCTTATAATATTTAGTTATAAGAGGCCTAACAATACTCCCTCCCAAAAGAGTCACCTTGTCCTCAAGGTGAAAAGAAGGGAATTGCTCCATAATAGTCTCAATAGGTTCCCATGTTGCTTCAAAATTTGGTAGGTCCTTCCACTTAATCAAGACTTCTGCTATGCCACTGGGAGCGTTGCAGACATCTTGTACAGCAGCTGGAGTAACTTGCAATTCTAGTTCCTCTGACATCATAGGTGGCAAAGGTTGAGGGGTAGCTAAAGAAGATATGACTTTCTTAAGTAGGGAAACATGAAACACTGGATGTATCTTACTCTCTGGTGGAAGAGCTAACTCAAATGCAACTGCTCCAATCTGCTTTGAAATCTGATATGGTCCATAAAAACGAGGACTTAATTTGTCATTTCTCTTCTTAGCCAAAGACCACAATCTATAGGGCTATAATTTCAAATAAACCCAATCTCCAACCCCTAGTGAAATAGGACGCCTAGACTGATCAACGTACTTTTTCATCTGATTCTGAGCTGTGACCAAATTGTTTTTTAGATCATGCAACATTTGGTCCCTATCTTGTGTCATGATGTTAACTTCTTCAACAACCGAAGGAATAGTAGTCCCTTTTAGGTGATGAGGTGGGTCTCGACCATATAGTGCCTTAAAGGGGGTTAATTTTAGAGAGTTGTGATAATTGGTATTAAACCAAAATTCTGCCCAACTTAACCACTTTGGCCATTGTTTGGGCTTAGTGCCTGTGAAGCATCTTAAGTATGTTTCCAAACACCTATTGACTACTTCGGTTTGTCCATTTGTTTGAGGATGGTAAGCATAGCTAAATTTGAGTTTCGTACCCGCCATTTTGAACAACTCCGACCAAAAATGACTCAGGAAAATCTTATCTCTGTCAGACACAATAGTAGAGGGGAAACCATGAAACTTTACTACCTCTTGAAGGAAAACTTCAGCAACATCTTTTGCAGTGAAAGGATGGCTAAGTGCTAGAAAATGAGCATATTTAGTCAATTTGTCCACCACTACGAGAATGACATTTTTACCTTGAACCTTAGGTAATCCTTCAATGCAAAGGGGGTATAAGTAGTGGTTCAAGAAGGCCTGCAGGAGACAAAGCTTGATATTTGTTCAGTTGACACACCTCACAACTGGCCACATGTTGTAGGATATCTTTTCTCATGCCCTCCCAATACACAACCTCATAAATTCTTTTATAGGTTCTAAATAAACCAGAGTGTCCCCCCACTGCTGAGTTGTGAAATTCTTGTAGCAAAATGAGAATCCTTGAAGATCCTTTTGGTAGCACCAATCTCCCCTTATAGAGCAATTTTTTATTTTGAAATGTATAGCATGGATGAACATTATGATTTTGGATTAGATCATGTATCAAATTTTGTAACTTAGAATCTCGATAAGTTTTGGACTCCCAATCTTCTACCTCTTCAAAGTGAACTGAAGACAAAGCTGCAAATGTCATCTTTCTAGAAAGTGCATCAGCCACACCATTTTCTTTTCCAGGCCTATAATGGATTTCAAAGTCTAGTCCCATGAGTTTTGTTGTCCACCTGAAATATTCTTCACCCAATACTCGTTGTTCTGTTAGAAATTTTAGGCTTTTTTGATCGGTGATGATGATGAAATGCCTTCCTAGCAAGTAATGTCGCCACTTTTGAACAACCATCACAATAGCCATCAACTTTCTTTCATAAACTGACTTAGATTGTGCTCTGTCTGATAATGTTTGGCTAAGAAAAGCCACTGGTCTCCCTTCCTGCAATAAAACTGCACCCAAGCCCTTGTTAGATGCATTAGTTTCTATGGTAAAGGTTTTAGAGAAAACTGGAACAGTGAGTGTTGGGAATGCTGCCACCAATCTCTTGAGTTGTTCCAAGGCAGCTTGGGCTTGACTATTCCATTTGAAGTTTTGCTTTCTTCAAAAGTTGGGTCAAGGGCCTATCAATCTTTCCATAATCTCTTACAAATCCTCGATAATACCCTGTCAGCCCCAAAAATCCTATTAAGGCCTTGATGTCCTTGGGTGTTTGGCCAATCTAACATAGCTTCAATCTTCTTTGGATCTGCTGCAACTCCACCTGCTGAGATGATATGACCCAAATACTCTAATTGAGTCTGCCCAAAAGTGCATTTTTTCTTGTTGGCAAATAATCGATGCTCTTTCAACAAAGCTAGGGCAGCCCTTAAATGCCTTTGGTGCGCTTGTTCATCTGTATTGTAAACCAAGATGTCATCGAAGAAAACCAACACAAACTTTCTCAAGTACGACCTTAACACTTCATTCATAAGGGATTGAAAAGTTGAAGGGGAATTCGTAAGTCCAAAAGGCATGACAATAAACTCATAATGCCCTTCATGAGTTCTAAAGGTTGTTTTTGGAATATCTGCTTCCCGCATCCTAATTTGACGATACCCCGATTTCAAGTCCAATTTTGAAAAGATCGTTGCGTCTCCCAATTCATCAAGCAGCTCGTCAATAATAGGAATAGGGAACTTATCTGGTATGGTTATCTTATTCAAAGCCCTGTAATCTACACAAAAGCGCCACCCGCCATCTTTTTTTCACTAAAATGATTGGGCTAGAATAGGGGCTAACACTTGGTCTAATTATACCAGAATTCAACATATCATCTACTAATCTTTCTATTTCATTTTTCTGATAGTGTGGGTACCTATAAGGTCGTATATTGTTCTTTCCTTCTAGTAGGGGGTAACACTTGAGGTTCTTGAAAAACATCACCATATTCTTCTAAAATAGTTGTTGTCCATTCTGGATTTTCATCTGTAACTGCAGTTTCGACTTGTAGTTGATGGTATTCCACTAAGAATCCTTGGCCTTGATCATTTAACGCTTTCAAAAGGGACTTTAGAGATGCTACAACTATAGTTAAATTAGGGTCCCCTTTCAAAGTATGATAACCATTTCCACTAGGAATTCTAAGTGTCAACTCACGGAAATTGGCTCTAATTTCTCCCAGACCAGCCAACCATTCCATCCCAACACTACATCCACTCCTCCAAGATCCAAGACATAAAAATCATGTTGCACTTTGAGCCCTTGCATCACCAATTCTAATTGAGGACACACTCCTCCACAATCAAGTTTTCTCCCATCCCCTACTTCCACCGTGTATATGGAAGTTGCAAACATTTGCAAATTATGTTCCTTCACAAAAGTGACTGAAATGAAATTATGTGAAGCTCCACAATCTACAAGGACCATAACGTGTTCCTCCCCAATCCTTCCCCATAACTTAATGGTTTTCTTCGAAGTGAGACCAACAATGCTACACATAGACAATTTGAGGTCTTTCAATTCTCCCTCCACTTCCACTAGATTTGGCTCCTGCAATTCACATTTCTCATATTCCACACCCAAAACCAGCACGTGCAACTGTTTGTTAACACACACATGGCCTGGACTAAACCTCTCATCACATCGAAAACATAATCCCTTCAGTGATTTCTCTTGCATTTCAGCCTCGGTTAACCTTCTGAATCCTCTGCCTCTAAAAGTTCCAGGAGGCTTTGCAACATTTCCTTCCCCTGAAGAACTTCCAACTCCTGACATTGTAGTTTGTGTTTGTTGCTTTACCCCGGGTTCCCATGTCACCGTTCTAGTATTATTGTAAGTTCTCATTGGTTTACCCCCAGAATTCGCAGAATTGCTACCCTTGGTGACTAAATTGTTATTGTCATCAACTCTTTGAGCAAAGTCCATTAATTCTGCAAAAGTCTCCACTGGATGTAATTTTAATTTTGCTCTTATCACTTCCTTAAGTCTGTTCAAAAAGATTCCTTTCAAATATGCGAGTTCTGCACATTTGAGTGGGCTTGTGTACAATTCAAACTTTTCTCGATACTCTTCTACTGACCCTGTTTCTTTGAGACTTAGTAACAATTCAAAAGGGTTCAACCATATATGGTTGGAAACGCTTAATCACAGCGGTTCGAAAATCGTCCCAAGTAGGATGTTGAGCAGAAAATTCCCACCATTGGTACCATGTCAAAGCCTTTCCCTCCATAGCCACCATTACCGCTTGCAACTTCTCTGCCCCAGACATTCCTTTCAGATCAAAGTATCTCTCCACCCTAGTCGTCCATCCATATGCATCTTCACCATCAAAGACGGGTATTTCTAATTTCCTCCATCTTTCGACCCTGTTTCGCAAGTCTAGGGAATTTTCTGTCCTCTCTCCATACAACACAGCCCGACTCCCATCGCTGGAATCATCTTCGTGTCTCACGTGAATTAGCCTGACAGCATCAGCCAAGGCATTCAATTGGCGCTTGGTTTCCAACGGCTCCACCCTCTCTTGTTCCATATGTTTTTCCCATGTTTCACGCAAAGCCATCAACCCTTCAAACCCTCGTTCCAGAACTTCCATACGGCGTGTTTCCATATTTCGCGTAAATACCATTAATTTCTTCTAGATTTTTGTTGCTCGGATACCAGTGTTGGAACTGGTTAGTACTTAATTGAAATTGGGGAACTAAATTCTTTATTGAATTTAAACAAAATGCGAGTTTACAATTCTATTGGGGTAGAATTCATAAACGATTACAAGAATATCCATTCCAAGAATTTGAGAGCTTGGTCTCTCCCTTTCCAATAACCACTCGGAAATTTCCTACCCTCCTCTCTCTAATTTCCTACTTTTATTTGCTCCATAACTGCTATAGAGCAACAGTTACTGCTTGATTTACAACTTAAATTGACACTAACTGTCTAAATAAAAAAAATAACTGCATTATAAATTTAGTTTTCATTTAAAATTCTAACTCTTGACCCTCCTCTTATAATATTTAGTTATAAGAGGCCTAACAGTATCCCACCAAAAACAAACTCTAAGTTTGACCTTTCAATAAAAAAAAGTAATGTGTGTATTTTATTTTTACTTCTCTCGTACTAAATAGCAATCTTCTTTTTCCAATCAGATGCATCTCACACTCTCCAACCCACACCACCTTCTCCATATGTTTTTACGTACATAAATGTGTTAGGTTTGATATTTCTGTTGAAAGTATAATTCATAAATAAAGTTAGAGATTGTTAGAAAGCTGTTAGCTGTTGTTAGAAGTAGTTAAGATGGTTAATAGTTTGTTATCAATTTATTGTAGCATGTGTTTTTTATAAATAAAAAAATACAAATTCAATTTCTTGCACCGCAAGTGATAGCAAAAGTTTTTTATTAATTCACTTATATTTCTTCCACAGTTAATCCTCTCAACACAAATCAACCAAATAAGTGTTCTAACAATTTGGCATTGAGAGTTAGGTGTAAATTTCAAGGGGAAACACGAGTGATAGTGAGATTCATCAAATTTGGGAAACAAGTGTGAGTGCAAAATAGAAAATGATCATGAATGGATCAAGGAGCTTTCCATCTAACTTGCCAATTCTTGATGAAAAAAACTAGGAAAGATGGTGTGCATCAATGAAGTCATTACTTGGAGCTCAAGAAGTGTATGAAGTGGCACAAGATGGATATGATCATCTTGGTCCAAATCCAATAGAGGGGCAGCAAGCAACCTTTAAAGATTTAAAGAAAACAAACTGCAAACCACTTTTCTTCATCTAGCAAAGTGTTGATTCAAACAATTTTGAAGAACTCTCAAAAGCTTCCACATCAAAATAAACATGGGACATTTTGGTGAAGTACTATATTGGTGGGGAGAAAACCAAGAAAGTGAAACTTCAAATGTTGAGGAGGCAATATAAGTTGTTGCAGATGGAAGAGGATGAGAGCATAGCTAATTACTTCAATCGTGTGCAAGCAATCACAAATCAAATAAGGATCGATGGTGAAGTAATGATTGAGGTAGTGATTATGGAAAAGATCTTGAGGATATTAACACAGAGATATCATCACATAGTGGTGGTCATAGATGAATCAAAGGATCTTGAGACTTTGAAGGTGGATAGGGATGGCAATGGGTAGGGTTTGGGTAGGGTACTATAGTACCCGTACCCATACCCACAGTTTAAAAAAATACCCATACCCGTGGACGTACCCTCTTGGGTATCAACTTTAATACCCGTACCCTTACCCTCTGGGTACCTAAGTGCCCGTACCCATACCCATTACCCACACTTTAACTAAAATAAATCGATAAATAAATGTTATTTTGTGATTAAATTTAAAAAGGGTAAATACCACCTATAGTCCCTTAACTTAATTTCAGTTAACGTTTTAGTCCTTTATCTTTTTTCCCCGATTTAGTAATTTATTTTAATTTCAAGTGACAATTTAATCTTTTATGTTTTAAAATATTAACAATGTTATCATTTTTTTTACAAAAATTCATCAAAATTTTCAAACAAAACTCATAAATTTAGTTATATTCTTTAATATAAAATAAACTTTATCAAATTTGTAACTCAAATCTTCAAATAAACTCATATTTGCCATTCTTTATTTGATGTTGTTAGAGATAAAAATATGAGTTTATTTAAATATTTAAGTTATAAATTTGATGAAATTGCATTATATTGAGGATGATAATTAATTTTACGTGTTTTGTTTGAAACTTTTGATGAATTTTTTGAAATTTTGCAAAAAATAAGGATAAAATTGTTGACATTTTAAAACATAAAAGATCAAATTGTCACATAAAATTAAAATAAATGACTAAATCGGGGGAAAAAAAGAAGATAAAAGACTAAAACGTTAACTGAAATTAAGTTAAGGGACTATATGTGGTATTTACCCATTTAAAAATTATCCAAATATCATAAATCAAATCATAAAATATTATAAACCAAAATATTTTATAACTCAAAATATTTCAAGTGAACACTTGTTACAATACACATTCAAATATCCATGATAATATTTTATGAAGTTACAAGTCTTACGACAATATTATTTGAGACCAGTAAAAACAATTTATAAGTTGCAAGTATAATTATAAAGACACAATTAATAAGATATAATTCTTAGTTATAAAGTCACAATTATAACTATTCATCATAATCAAATTCTTAAAAAGTTTGCAAACGTTTATCTTTTAATTTGATTATAAATATTGTAATGGTCCAATGATATTAATAAATATTAAAACCTAAAGAAAAACAATTAATTAAACTAAATATTAATATAATAAATAAATAATATATTTATATAAATGCGGATGTGGGGCGGGTACTATAGTACCCGTACCCGTACCCATACCCGCTTAATTTTGCGGGTAATTACTCTTCCCCGTGTCCATACCCATTATGCGGGTTTTTACCTTACCCATTGTGGGTTTTTTTTGCGGGTACCCACTGGGTCTGGGTCTAATTGCCATCCCTAAAGGTGGAAGACTTGCAAGGTTCTTCAGAAGCTCATGAGTTGAGAGTAAAAGAGAGTAGTATAGCAAATACACAAGTGTGGGCTCTACTAGTTTAGGTCAATAAGAAAACCCTTTAAGATAAAATGAAATACAAGAAGGGAAATGGAAAATCCAAGTGGCACAGGAGACAAGATTTTGTAAAGGTGTTGTAAATTGAAAGAATCTTGATTGTAGTGACAATTACAGCCAGAAACCAAATGTCAATAAATGAGGTAAGAATAAATTTAATAAGAATCGGATTCAATGCTATAATTGTCAAAATTGGGGTCATTTTGCTGATGAATGTAGAGCAAAGAAGGTAAAAAGAAAAGAGGATGAAGATCAAATGGCACAAGAAGGTCATTCAGATTCAGATGATGTATTGTTGATGGCTGCCATGATCTCAGATGATGAATTTCCATAATTATGGTATCTTAACATAGTCCAATCACATAGCAATCCATAAGAAGTGGTTTGTAAGCATTGATGAGAAAAGGGAGAGGGAGATCAAGTTTGCTAACAATAGCACAATAACTGCAAAAGGTGTTGGCAAGGTGTTGATTCAGAAAAGGGATGACAAAGAATACTTCATATGTGATGTGCTCTATGTACCAAACATGAAGAATAACTTGATGAGTCTTGGACAATTGTTGGAAAAAGGATATTCAATGAAGATGGAGCATGGGCAAATGAAGATGTTTTATAGCTAAAAGAGATTGATTTTGAAGGCACCACTCTCAAAGAACAGAACATTCAAGATTAAGATTCAAATAAATGAAAATCAGTGTTTGACTGTTGAAGTTAGAAGTGAAAATTGGTTATAGCATCAAATATTTGGTCGTTTAAATTTTAGGAGTCTTTAGATGTTGTAGGGCAGAAACATGGTGCAAGGAATTCCTGAAATCCATAATACCAAATCAGATATGTGAGGAATGTTGTGAGGCCAAGCAACACATGAATCCATTTAAATATGAAGTTCCAAATAGATCATCAAAGAAGTTTGAGGTAATTTTCTATGATGTTTGTGGACCATTCTAAGACTATATGTCCTCATCTCCTGAATCTAACTCTAACCCTATCATTTTGAATGTGTAATCCACGGTACTCCAAACTTTCTACAAAAGTTCACCTCCAAACCTTGGTCAAGTTCCACGTCACTTGAGAAAACCTACGATCAAGCCTACTGAAGTCGAAAGACGTTGCAAGCGAGTCTTGGCCGGAGTCGAAACGTCAAAAGCTTAACACACCAAACCCATGAGCAACCCCAAACTTAGAATTTGATCAAGACAAGACAAAAATTTTCTACCTAACTCCAAGTAAGGTGATGTAATTGAAGTAGGGTTTTTGTTTTGTAATGTGGCTAGTAACCGAAATAAAGGGGCAAGGCTCAAAGGGGCTAGCAAAGGATAACATTTTCATAGGGTAGTTAGAAAGGCTCAAACGACCAAATAAAATTGCCTCAATGTATGCATAAATTACAAGTGATGCAAGTCAGAATTAGTGCAAGTTCTGAATGGATAATACACGTCTGGATAATCACACAACAAAGAATTTAAGTGTTTAGGCTCAAAAGCTCACAGCTAGGATAATAAGAAAGAGTATGAATTATCTAAATGATGCCAAACATGCCACTACAAAATTTATTTAGTGTTTTTTTTTTAAATACGAGTTAGACTTCAACAACCAAGTAGTAATCAACAATGCATGAATTAGTGAAACTTATCGAATTGAGCAATGATATGAGCAAAGAAATATATTTTAAATTTCAAAATGTCAAACATATAAATGCAAGTTGTTAATAATTCTTCATCATAGTGCACGTTTACACACAATTAGAAAGAAACAAATTCAAATAACAAAAATAAGATTGCAAAAATTAAAAGTTACCTCTACCTGTGGGTTGCCTCCCACGAAGCGCTTCTTTAAAGTCATTAGCTTGACACCTCAACTATTGTCAAGGTGGCATATATGACAGGAAGAACACATCATCCTTCTTTTTCTTTTTGTTTGGTAGAAATTCCATGAACTTAAGAAATAAAAGGTGTTGCTTCCATGTCCTTCTCAATTGGACATTGATGAACAAGGCATAGATTGAATCTCGAACTTTATCAATCTCTTCTTTTTTCTTTTCCTCGTTCGTATTTTCCTCTTTTTCCTCTTGCTTATCTTCTTCTACCACAACAATGAAATTATCTTCAATCTTCAACTTCTCCTCCATCATCTCAAACTTAACCACTTGCTCAAATACCCTCTCACATTGACTTTCAAATCTTTCAATTGAAAACATGTTATTCTTCATGAATTCAACCAAAACGTTCGTAATGTGAAAGTCTTTGTCATCTGATTCTTTGGATAGAGTTTTAGGAGGTAGAATTTGTTTCCAATAGATCTTTTTAATATAATACTCGTCGTTTTCTGTAAGTTTGAGAAAAAAGTCTTCATATTCTATTAATTCATCAAGGTCATCTAAACAACGTCCATTCTTATGTGCTTTTCCACAAAAGTCACATCTAAGAGGCTTCCACGGAGGGATTTGAGGGTGATATCTTAAAAATGAATGGCTCAAGATTTGCCCCTCAATCATGCGACATATACCCGATATAAGACAAGTATCACACTCTTCATATAATTGTAGTAGAATATCATCATCATAATCTTCCATGCTCTACAGCGCATAGTTATCTCAAACAAAGAAGAGAAAAACCACTTGACATGACATTAGCAAGTTCAACAAATAAAAATAGAAAAAAAAAATTTCAAAAAATAAAATAAAAATTAAAAAAAATTAAAACAAATAAAAAAAATAAAAAATTTTATTGCAGAGCAAAAAAATTTCAATTAAGTAAATAAATTAAATTCAATAGTGATATGGCAATTCCCGGCAACGGCGCCAAAAACTTGGTAGCGTTTCAGCAAGTGTACTGAATCGTTGCAAGTAATAATAAAACGGTAGTACCGAGTGTCGAACTCAAGGATTGCGTTTTACTATTGAATTATATTTAATTACTAAAATTGAACAAAAAGGTTCCCAAGTTGATTGAAATAATGTTTGAAATTAACAACAGTAATAAAATTGATCTTTTATAATGAGAAAAATGTCAGGGATGAGTTTCACTTCGAATCCAACCTTGGTGTCTAATTTGATCCTAGTTACTGAATTCTTTTATTGAATTATTACCGAATTCTCTTTATTATTCTTGCCCTAATGTCTTAGTGATAGAACCTTTAATTCCAAAGTAACCCCTAATTCCTTAGTAGATTTAAGATTAGAATTAAGCATTAGCGTATAGAAATTCTCTTGTAAATTATTGCTTTGCAACTAATTTAATTGGTTTCATGACCTGCATCTATCCCTAGACTACAAATTCATGAATTTCTCATCTCAAGCATTCGTAAAGTCCACTTCCGTTTCAAAATACAAATCGTAGAACATTTTAATGTTGATCAAGCAATAAAACGCATTAAGCACAGAGATGAGAAAATCAATTCAATAAACTCATTCATATAACTAGAAATCAAATCAGAAAAATAAGGGTTTCATCTGGTTACACTCATCCCTAACAAATAGAGTTTAGTTACTCATGACAGAGATACAAAAGATAAGGATTAAAGAAGAATTACAAGAATGATTCATGGATGATTCTTGATAAAACTGCTTCAATGGCGTTAAAAATGGTCGTCTTTGAGTTTCTATGCTAGGGCACAAGTCTCCCAACTTCCCAAGAGTCAAAAAGATCCCTAAACAGTGAAAAAATGTGTTTTTATGATTGCTGATGCGCGTCACGCACCCCAGGCGCGCAGGGTGCGCTCCAGGCGCGCGTTGACAGAACTGAAACACGAGAGATGCGCTTCAGGCGCGCAGGGCGCGCTCCAGGCGCACAGCATCTGTTGTCTGACGTATTTTGCATTTTTCTCATCTTTTGAGTCTGAATTTGGTTCAGGTGTCTTCATGAAAGTTGTAGATATGGATCTTAGCTTTCATTAGCACTTGGAGTGACACTAATTGGACATCTAGAACTCCAGATATTGCTGAAATACTCCACATATGTCTTGTTGATTTTTCACCAAAATTCAGCACTGCACTAAAACAAAGTAACAACGCAAAACTACGAAAAATCTCTACTTAATTAAGCAAATAAGAACAAAAACATTTCATTAAATCAAATAACTAAAATCAACAAAATATATTAAATAACTCATTAAATTAACTAATGATTAAAGATAAAAAAGACTAAAATCAATAAAATTTATGCATATGATGAAGAGTCATCACACGTCACTTGAGAAAACCTACGATCAAGCCTACTGAAGTCGAAAGACGTTGCAAGCGAGTCTTGGCCGGAGTCGAAACGTCAAAAGCTAAACACACCAAACCCACGGTGTTTTTCATTACTAATAGTGAGGATTCTGAATCTGATGTTCCAACAAAACCCTATCAAGCACCGTTTCCAACAAAACCTTCAAACCCTCAAAACCATCTTAATCTTTCCCTTGCACCAAAGCTTAGAATTAATCATCCTCCCATTCCTCCACCTCCCTAATATGTAGATTTTATATTGCTTTTAGTACTCTAATATGTAATGAAGTCTTTTTGTAAATTGAACTTATGTATTTATTTTTTTTTTGAACCTTATGTATAATCATTTCCCATGCATTAATGAAATTCTATATTTTGGTTCAAAATATGTAGCATACTTTGAGGGGAAGCTTTTAAGCACTTTATGATTAAAATTAGAATCAAAATTAAAATCTAAATTAGCATATTTGTCATCAACAAAAAGAGGGAGATTATTAAGACAAAATCTTAATTAATATTTTGATGCAAACAAACAAAGGTTAATTAATACTTTAATTATGATTCTAAATGATGTGTTAATTTAACATGTATTTTTGAGTGTGATAATCCAAGATAGGTACTAAGAAATGCAAGCAAAATTAGTTTAAGGAAAAAGCAAAAAATGAACAATCAGAACCAAGAACATTTTTGACAAGATTTTGGAAAACTAAGAATGTTCTCCATGTTTTTCATTTCATCAAGAAAGTTCAAATCATCTGTTATGTAAGGAAAGCTCCTGCAATATTTACAAATGCATTTCCAGTACTTTACAAGGAATGTAAAACTCTCACATTAGCAAAAGAAACATTCCAAAAGAGCAAAGAATAAAAGGCATGACTCAAAGCAAAAAATGACAAATATCATTCTCTATGTTCAAAAACCACCATTCTCCAACTTCTAAGTTATAAGTCAAGAACGTCCTTGAAACTAAAACTTCGGCATGACTTTGAGACATCTATACTCTTTATGAAGCAAGCTTAAAACACCATTCAAAGAAGATGACAAAGAAAGCATCAGATTTGGAAGTCAGAAGACAGAAAGAAAAAAAAAACGAAGAATGTTCAGTCAAGGACATTCTTAGTTTGAAATACAACTTTTTTCCACAATCTGACACGTGACATCTAGACCCTTTTCAACGGTCATATTAGTTGTCATGAACCTCCTTGAAGCCTATAAAGGGAACTTCAAGCTAAAGGAAAAATTAGAACTTCAAGTGCTAAGAAAATCATCACTTACTTACATTCATACACTTGAAAGTCTCTCATCCATCAAAAGAATCATTGTTATTCATATTGAAATCTCTTGTTATTATTTTACTAAATCTTTTGTAAATTATCTAACTTCAAACAAGTGTTATGATTACTCAAATTCATAAGTTAAATTGTTGATTTTAACTAACCAAGAACATTATCCGTTTACTGTTTTCAGAACTAAGAACGTTCTTCGTTTTCTGTTTTCAGAACCAAGATCAATCTTGAGTTATTTTCTTATGTTTTTAACAGAAAATTTTAAATAGGTGAATTTACTATATAAACTCCCATTCCTTGTAAATTGACATTGCTCGTTCAAATTTTACAAGAAAAACCTTGATCTCTCTAATTAAAAGAAAAAGTGAAATGCTTGATGTGTTTAAAAGCTTCAAAATGATGGGAAAAAAAGGTGGATGTGATATTAACGTGATTAGGCCAGATGGAGGAGGGGAATGCAAGTCTCATGAGTTTTTTGAGAAAGAATGAGTGACACATGAAGTTACTGCACCATATACTCCAAAACACAATGGTGGTGTAGAGAGGAGAAATAAGACCATCATGAACATGGCAATTAGCATGCTAAAGGGAAAGAAAATGCCTCACAATTTTTAGGGAGAAGCAGTGTCAATTGATGTCTATATATTGAACAAATGCTCGATGAAAAGTCTTGGTACTAAGACACCTGAAGAAGCCTAGTCTAGAAGGATGTGAAATGCGAGCCATCTAAGAGGAGTGTTTGGTTCATTGTGTTTTAGACATGTGTCTGCTCGAAACAAAATAAAGTTGGATGATAGTGTTGAACAAATGGTGACGTTGGGATAATAAGAAAGGTGCCACAGCCTTCTAAAGCAATCTAGTAATAGTTGATATGGATGATGATTAGGCAACAAAACTAGCAGCACAACCAGCTCCAAAACAAGTGAGACGATCTGGTAGAGTTAGACAACCTTCACTGAGATTGAATCACTTTGAAGTAGCATATGATTCAATAGTCAATGCAGATGGAGAGTTGGTACATTTTGCATTATTAGCTAAATCATAACCAATCAATCGTGATGAGGCCCTAAGTGGTCCAAATTGGAGATAAACAATGGAAGGGGAGCTTAATGCCATAAAGGAACAAAACTTGGGAGTTGTTGGCTTTACTAGTGCGCAAAAGACCAATTTATGTGAAATGAGTCTATAAAATCAAAATGAAGCCTAATGTTGAGATTGCAAAGCATAAAGCCAGACTTGTAGCTAAAGGGTTTCTACAAAGATCTGGATTGGACTTGATGAAGTGTATGCACCAGTGGCCAGAATTGAAATTGTAAGATCAGTAATGTCAATGGCTAGCTACCAAGGTTGGTCCATGTACCAACTAGATGTAAAGTCAGCATTCCTCAATGGACCGTTGGAAGAAGAAGGACAAGGAAGACCGTGTATACAAGCTAAGAAAAGCCTTATATGGCTTGAAGTAAACTTTTAGGGTCTAGAACAAAAGGATTCACATATTTCTCGAGGAAAAGCAGTTTGAGAAGTGTGCGAATGAGCATGAAGTATATGTTAAAAGGCCAGGAGCCTACCTACACTACTAATATATCCCTATGTCGATGACTTATTAGTAACTGGTTATGATGAAGTTGAGATAGATGAATTCAAGACTAGAATGAAATAAGAATTTGAAATATCAAACTTGGGAATATTGTTCTATTTTCTTGGAATTGAGTATTCATGCACCAGAAGAAGTATGTTATTGATGTATTGAAGAGGTTTAACATGCAAGATTGAAATGACACAAGCATCCCTTTAGAAATAGGGTTGGACTACCAAAGGAATGAGATGAAGAGTTGATTGATTCCACAATGTTCAAGCAGATGGTATGATCTTTGAGGTGTCGACATTGCTACTTCATGAGGTACCTGTGTGGTACAAGATCTAACATAGCTTATAGTGTTGGATTGATTAGTAGATACATGGAAAAACCTAGAGTACCTCACTACTTGGCAGCAAAGAAGATATTGAAATGCATTAAAGGAACTATTGAATATGGTCTTCTATATCCTAGGAGTTCAAATGAAAGTGAAGCTAAATTGATTGGATATACAAATGTTGACTGGTGTGAAGACAAAGATGATAGGAAACTCAGTATTGGTTGGCATAAATGATGGCTAAGATGGAATTGAGGAAAGAAGTACCATTAAAGATATTGATTTACAAAAAATCTACAATAGACTTAGCCAAACACCCAATTGCACATGGAAGAAACAAGCATTTTGAGACACGATTTCACTTACTAAGAGACCAAATGATCAAAAACAAATTGAAGTTGGAGCATAGCAGCACAAGTGAGCAAAAGACAGACATCCTCACAAAGTCATTAATGAAATTTAAATTTCAAGAAATGAGAAGCAAACTTGGTTGAACATCCTTAACCATTTTGAATTAGAAAAAATGTTGAAAGTATAACTCATAAATATAATTAGAGGTTATTAGAAGTAGTTAAGAAGGTTAATAGTTGTTATCAATTTACTGTAGCATGTGTTTGATATAAATAAAAAGTGCAAACTTTGTTTCTTACACTGCAAGTAATAACAGAAGTTTTGATTCTTTCACTTTCTTTCTTTCTGTCTACACTGAAGCATTTCAACTCAAATCAATCAAACAAGTGTTCTAACAATTACCGATCAAAATAACCGACTAAAGAGATTAAAGCATACTAGTATATCATAGACCATATATATATATATATACACTAATGTCATTCATATATGTTGGCTTGGTTCTGCATCCTTTGTCTATCACTAAATTGCGCCGATCACTTCTTGCCTTGCTCTTATTTTTAGTAATAATATTGAAGTTTTTTTTACAAACATTTAAGAATTGGTACATTTTAGTAAAATTTAAGTATATTATATGTACTTGTGCAAAAGAAAAAGAAGTATAATACGTAATATAATTATAAGATTGATTTTTGACTGAATGATTTTATATTAATTAATGAAAATTATAATTTTATTATAAAAAAATTGTATATTCTTTATATATTTTAAATAAAACTTTTGAAAGAATACGATGGTCAATTATTTCTATCAGTGAATCGAACAATACTTATTTTTAAAATTGTCTACATTACTTTTAGATTTCATATCTCTAAGTCAAGATTGGCTTGAGGGTAATGTCATAAAGCTACCAAATAAAATTTTTACTTCATTAAAAGGCCTAAAAAAAATCATTAATAAAAAACCTCAAATTTTAATGTTTTTAAAATTAAAACATAAATCTTTTCTAAATTTAATATTATCATGTTAAAATTTAGAAAATTTACTTTAAACCTCATTAAAATTCTCTTTAAAACTTCAATATGCATTGAGATTAGTTATTAAATGTCCAGTTTTGAAGATTTAAATTATTTCCAAATTTTCAGTTGTATGGTTTTATACTATGGATGCACCAATATCTGTGTGAGTTCCGCTCAAGTTTCACCAATTCAGACTTTCCAATCGGTCAACAGCATAAACGATCTAATTGCATAACCGAACCGCTATGTGTTGGGCCAGCCTGTTAGAATCGAGTTTAAAAACTATTGCGATGGCTAGGGTGGTAATTTTGTCCATATGGTTCATGGTGAATAATGATTATAAAATGTAGGATCAAACAGCCCTACTTCATAAAAATGGTTACAATTTATGAGCCACCAATAAAAGTGGTCCATGCTAGAATAATCTTCTACTTCGATCAGTTTACACAAAACAACACTGTAAAAATAAATCTAAGGTATGGCTAATCCATGTTTATCCAGTTAAAATTGTCTGCATGTAATCAAAACAAGACATGGACACACCTTCATCTACATTATGTCTGATTAAAAAAACAAAAACTAAAATATTCATATGATAGCATGATTCTAGTTTTAAGACAAATTTCATTTAATCCCAAAGAAGATTTAGCACATGCTTGGTAACATTAAATGAAATGCTCAACGTTTTCAAATCATACATGTCATCTTTGCTAAGAATCTATGTAAATATCACCATCCATGGTAATGCAGTGATATCAAATCAAACCTTAAAACCTTCAAGTAGACTATTCACTCATCTACATAGATTTCACATTGGATAACCTGTACAAGATAATGAAATCTCTTTTCATTTAAAATGGACGACTAGTAAATAGAGTCCTAGAATAAAATGAGATTAAGGATAATAAAATACCTCATAGTTCAATATCTGGAACTCCAACTAAGAAGGAACTTGGATCATTTGATCCCATAAGTGGAATATATTCTGATCCTCTCACATGGACACTAAAGCAAGCTACATAAACAATATGTATTGTCAAGACTCAAGATTATCCAATCATTAACTAACGACAAATACGAAATATTTATCCGATCACTCACTAGATTATCCTATCCATACCTTGAATAAGATATTGAGGC
Source organism: Cicer bijugum (assembly GCA_037974875.1). Classification (NCBI taxonomy): domain Eukaryota; kingdom Viridiplantae; phylum Streptophyta; class Magnoliopsida; order Fabales; family Fabaceae; genus Cicer; species Cicer bijugum. Next base: position 4,402,169 of record JBBPBT010000623.1, read on the forward strand.
GTCAATTTTAGATAGAAAAATTAGTTTTGCAAACAGAAACTTCATTTCTTATTTGTTGACAAAATAAAAACAGAAATTATTACCATTCTCTATTTTCATGACACTTTGGAGCATGGTATCCATCTTTGTTTTCATATCATAACTGTCATCCATATGTGGCACTACAAGTGTAAGCTCTCTGTATATATCACGTGCAAAACTACATATCTTCTCGGCAAATTCAAGTTCACCATCTGATATCCTACCAATTGCCAAACGCATCAGCTCTCCGGTCAAATCTGCAAGCTGTAAAGAATATTGAGAACCTTTTCAGAGAAACAACAGAAGTTGAACACTTGATTCATCTTCATTTAAAAAGTTTACCGAAGATAAATATGAAACCAAACAGAATCGAAGAGATGATCAAACAAATCAAGCACTTAAGAATATACTGAGTGCCTGTTTGGATTGGATCATTTGACCATATCTATTGGCATCAGCACTTGTGTGACTGTTTGGGAGAGCTTATGAAAACAGCTTAGAACATGCCCATAAGTTGTTTTCAACTTATTTCCAAGCAATTCAGGATGGCGTAAGAAAACAGCTTATAGTAACATAGTTTATATGAAAACAATTTGACTTTATTTTATTTTTTTCATAGAAATAGCTTAAACATGAACACATATATGATAAGCTTTTATGCTATAAGCGCATAAGTCTGAATTGGGTCTTATTAAGATGTGTCGTTTACTAATCAACAACATAAATTAATCACTTTGATAACAATAAAATAGGGAAAGAAATTCACCCCTAATAGATAGTCAAGGATGTTTATCTGCAGAGGCTGAAGAGAAGGATCACTAAGTGGTAACAATGTGTTATTTATCTCGTCAAGCTTCAAAAGAGTTCCGTTTTTACAGAAACTACAGAATGTAGCTGCTTCGACATACTCCTGTATCTGCAAACACGCACGACAAATATCAGATAAAAGTATTTGAGTTCAAACAAGGAGGCAGCGGTGGGGAAGTATACCCCTGGTGAGTAGGCTCGTCTTAGCTTCCAAAAATCAGTTCCCTGCAATTCTTTGACTAGTCGAGACACGTACTGATTTGTCACAGCTGCTAAATCCTTTTCTGCTTTCTCAAGTACTTCCACTTTATTGTATTTACTCAACCTTGTGTTAAAAAAAATAGAATACAGTAATACCAGTAAGGTCGGGAAATAAAGATAACACATGAAAAGTACATGAAGCACTTAAGTTCCAACAATAACACAAACAGACAAGCATGAAGAGAGAGGGAGAGATATGTAAAAGAGTTAGATAACCTGTGCACTTGAAATATCACTTTTTTGCTATTCATTGTAATATCACGGCTTGCTTTGACCACTCTTTCGCGTTTATCATTCTACAAATACAGATTTACAAAGTCTCAAAATAACAGACAATAGCATGGAATGGTACACAGCCAATATTGTAAAGGAAATTACATTAAAGGATAATCATAGCTTCCCAATATCGATATTCCATATGCTTCAAAACATTCAAATTATTGAAAAGTCAGTTTCCAAAATTTTATCAGTGATACAAATTTTTATATGAAGTGTGCTCCAAATTATTCCGTTTTAAAATCTTAGATGATTAGAGACTCCACTACTCTCATAATGTATAAGAATTCAGTAAAATAAAATTTGAGGGGGCAGGGAGACTCTCATGGTGACACAAACATAAGCATTTCTTAAAAATAATGTATTTTATAGAGGAAATGGTACGTCTAACCATATATGTATTACTTTTACCATTCAAAAATAGCAAATAACTTAGGTGATGATGGAGTATTTCTTGCAAGTACCCTTGTGCTACTAAGAGTACTTACTCGAAAAACCCAAGTTCCTCACTTAAAAGAGATAAGGCTTGAGAATTTACAAAGAAGAGCACCCCTCACCTTACAAGCCGATTTAATAAGTTGAAGAGGGGTGCTCTTATTTATGAACTCTTTTCAGGTCTTATACTTTTTTCAATTTGGAACTTGGGTTTTTTTAAATGGTAATCACCATCTCCATCAGCCCAAACGCGGAGCATTTCCGGGCATACATGAGACCACCAACCTCGGATATGAACACCTCCCTTCTTCACATTATTAAAAGTAACTTTCCCTCTTCTTTCTCTCCAAACAACTCAATCCAAACATGATGAACTAAATGTATTGGCTTCAATATTAAAGCAAAATGAAATTGGTACCATTGAAACAAATATCTGAAACTAATTAATGTTAACGGACTCATAGCAAAGGTCAAATTGATCCTAGCACCCGAATTTGAACCCTAGCTGAAACAAGTTTTTGTCGGACATTACTTATCTCTCAATCAAATTCCAGAACCCGGGTTACTAAGGTCCTTTCCTTTCCACACCCCAAACAAAAAAAGTAGTAAAAATCACATCTTTGGACATCAAAGCAATGACCCATAATAAGCTAACTTCATCAATCATTTCCACAATGAACTCACATTCATGCAATTAATTTAATTTTAGAAAAGTAAAAGATGATGAGAAACATTACAAGGTTATTCAGATATTCAGCATATTTTGAAAAAGCTTCCTTCATAGCAGAATCTGTGGTAGTGAGAGTAGCAATGGCCATGGTTTTTGCCCTCTTTGTTGTGGTTTGGAAATTGGTTCCTGCAACTGATGAAAACCCAGAATTGAAAGACTGAAACAAATGTATTTAAGTAACGTAATCAAATCTCAGAGAGAGAGAGAGAGAGAGAGATACTTTGGTGGAGACGTTGAGGTTTATCCGATGCCATGAAAAGAGAAAGTCTATGAAGTGAAGATGAAACGGTGATACGCAACATCTGTTCTGTCCTTTACAAGGACACCTAAACTACTATCAAAACCCCCAATAAGTAAAAGATGATATTTTTAAGAAATATTTTTAAAATTTTAAATTATCAATTAGGAATGTGATATAAAAAAATTAAGATTTAGTTTATATGAATCGTTAATGTAAAGAAATTTTATACTGTTAGTTACGTGTATTTATATTTGAATTTTAATTTGATCGTTTCTAAAGTTATAAAATGGTTGATTGTGTATAGAAATTAAACTCTAAAAATTAATCATCAATTTTATAAAATCATTTGATTTTGATAAAGTCTAAAAATTGATTGCTCTGGTGGAGTTTCGAATACAATCCTCTTAATCAATTCATTTTTAACTAGTTTACTAATTCACTAATTGTGATGGAGTTTATTTTTACGACCAATCAACACTGTTTTGTGAATCAAATTCATGTCATCTACTATATCATGGTAGCATGAAAAGCGATACTACTAGTACTTCTGAAACAAACAAAGAGATTAAACACAAGCAAAATAATCTCTTTTCGAGACAGAGTTCTAGGTAAGTATGTTGTGTTGTGGTTTTTTGACAGAGAAATAAATTTTATTTAAATACAAATAAGAATAGTATAAATAAATTTATCATGAGTCGACACACTCCTCATCCATATGTTGATATCAAAACTAATTAAACCAAAATCTTTCAGAAGTCAATGAAAGATAATCAAATCAAAACATTAATTCTAACAACCAAACTAATTTCTTCTACATATGGTCTAGAATAATGCAAGACTCATAGTTTTAATTCAATTCATCTTCGAAAAAAAAATGTTTGATGATATTTGCTCATGTTGACTATAATTAGTCTTAGACATGACCAATCCAATCACGTGTTAACAAGTCATATGTAAAGGTGATATGGTATCGAATTTAGTGACAACCTTTCTAAACTCTTTACTCAAAATATGATATTGACATAATAATTATATTGCCTTTGTGAATACCGTATTTAGACGGGAAAATAAATGACACCACAAAATGATGACAAACAAACTAAACATTGCATCAAGACAATGAAATCAAAGATAAACACACAAAGAAAAAACCAAATAAAGTTAAAGCAATATTACATGTTATTATTTTATCTAGGTCGAGTAGTGGACTGTATAACTCACCCCTAATCTGAATACACAATAGATTGACAACATAATCCAAAGTAATTGTCATTTCACCGAATGACATGTGAAATGACGAAGCCTCAAAGTGTCATCTCTCCACAAATGCATAAATTAGGTTGTTTTCAAACAACTTCATACTACCTCTTTGTAATTGAGCTAATTAAGACAAATCCGTCCACATCTCTATATATCGTGAGAGTATTTATAGAGTAAATTGCTACAACTTCTTATCATAAACGACTATCTTCAACATCAATCGTTTTTGCATACAAATAAAATATATGACATTAATATAATATAGAAAAATAATAATAATTAATTTAAGTATTAATTAATTATAACTACCTATATAGTGATGCTCATAAGTAGTTGTTATGTACTAACATAGTAATATTTAATGATGCATGGAAATTAAACTCAAATTATAGTTTTTATTTTTTTTATTTTTGAAATAAATAAAATTTTGTATAAACCAAAATTATGAAAACATATTAGAGGTTAATTGGAATACATTTTCAATTATTTTTGTAAATACGTCTCCTAAACAATTTGTTGCAGTTAGAATTAAAATTATTCACTTTTCTCACACAACTTATTTTTAATTGAAACTCATTAATTATTTGAATTCATTCACTTAATTATATATTATTTTTAATTTGATTATTAAATTATATTGATATATAGTACAATGTAATTATTAATTAATTGATATATTAATTGATTGAATAATTAAATATATATATATATAATAATTTTTTATATTTACATATATTTTAAAATTTTATTATTGATTAAAAATAGTTAGAACTTCTAATCATTTTTATTGATATTTGTTGTAATTTTAATTACTGATTGATTGAATATTTTTGTTTTCAATATTAAATGTATATATTATTACATTCTAAATTTATTAAGATTTTAAAAAATTGGAATTGTATTCAAATATTTAAGTAGTCAATTTGCGTCTTGATTTACATTATATTTTATTTATTATAAATTATCAATGAATAAATTTGTTTTGAAAAAAAAGAAAATGATTGTTTGTGTTATAGTAAATGAGAGGTAGAACATTCAGATTATTTCATTGGTTATGATTTGAATTGAATTTTATGATGTTTAGATTTGTTTGTTTTTTTAATATAATAATTAAAAAAAGGAAAAATTTAGAACCGTGATCAAAGACGTTGTTGTATAGGACATGTTCGTTGGTATAAGAGGTGGTTTTAGTTCAGTGAAGCACACAGGAAACCCCTTTCTCAATCCAGTTTTCCATTCTCAATTCAGATCTTCAAAAACACTTTCATCCTCAATTCCCCTAAATCCACTTTCACCTTCAACCCGTTATCCAATGGTGTCTCTTATAGTAGCAACAACTTCCGACCCGGCTTCAATCAACCCTGCCAATGCCCTCTTAGCCATGCCAGCCTGGCAACCCGGACCCCATTTCCAGGTTCAAACCAAAATACCTTCTTTTTTTTATTTTAATTGCATGTTGTTTTCATTTTTCATTTTCTTTTAATGTTTTTTTTTTAATTTTAAATTTAGGATGATATGAAGAGTTATGTGAATGAAGGGTTGAGAGTGTTGATTCATGGGAAGAGTATAGTTGTGGAGGATTATTTGGATAAAAGATGGGAAGAGGTTACTGGTGAGGTTGTTGATGAAGTTATCTTCTTAAGTAAACACACTGCTGCTTCTAATAAACCTGCCCTCACTGTTCATCCTATTGGTAATTTCTTCTCATTACTACTTTTTTTTTTTTGTTATTGAAGTTGAATCATTGTACGAGGAAAATGCATTTTTTGGAAATAATGAAAATATTTTTTTGACATTTTCATTGTTTCTAAAATGTAGACTACTGTCCACTTCAAAATTCTTGTATTATTTTACGTTAGATGTTGTACTTATTTGGGATTTATATCTGTTATACAATCAAACCACATTTATATATTTTAAATTTTATATTAATGAACTTTGTACCTTAGTTTTTTTAATAAACCCCGCACTCGTGTATTGTGGTACCGTATCTGTATTCATGCAATGTATTTTTCTGCTTGTTTTCTTTTGAAGTGAAATGATTGTATCTGATAATGATTTTTTGGGTCATGGGCGGAATGTGTGTCATAAGATTTATATCGCATTAAATGAAGTTGATGGTACCTCAACTAAACAATAGACATCACAACTCTTTATGTCACAACACAAATTGTGGTCACAAGCACTTTTCTTAAAACCTTGTGTGTTTGCAGGAGTTCCGCATTTGCGTGAAGGTGATGTTCCGCCTCAAGGTGGGAAACCTGGATGGGCAGCACTTCCAAATCCTAGGATTGGACCTTGGATTCGACTTTTGAAAAATATTGCTCAGGCTCATAATCTGGTCCCTGAATTTGAGGTGCCTTTTCTTCTATTTTAAATTTTAGTTGCAATTTTAGCTGGTTTTATTTCCTTGCCTTTTGATTGTTAATTGTGTGGTGAATTTTTCACATTTAACTAATTATGCTTTTGTTTTTCTAGTTATATCTTAAGTACTTATGCCTGATGTTTTCAACATTGTTGCAAATACATGGATTCGTTCCCTTTGAAGGAAGATGGCTTAATGTTGTGTTTTGTATTGAATGTGTTTTGAATCTTGAAAAACTACTTCTTGAATAATTTTTATATGTTTCCACAATTTAGATTACTTTGGAAGCCACTCATCATGGACCATTGACAATTAAGCCAACCATGTTTCTGGAGATTGGTGAGTCCTCTTTCCTTCCTCCTAGATGTATTTTAGATGCATAGATTTGGGACATGTTTGGATTGACTTATTTGAGTTTATCTATTGACATAAGCACTTGTGAGACTGTTTGGAAATTCAAAGAGCCTATCAAAACTGCTTTTGATATATCTATAAGCTGTTTGTAACGTATATCAATAAACTCTTCAAGGTAACTTATGAAAACACCTTGTAGCATATATGAAAATAATTTCTTTATTTTATCTTTTGGTAAAAGAAAAAGCTTATGCATAAGAACTTATATGATAATTTCCTATGCTATAAGTTGTTTATCTAAACAGGGCTTGATACATCCTGCATTATAAGCATATTGCATGCTCTATTTGTTGTCTTCAAATATGTACTATAAAAATGGTTTAAAAACTCTGCATCATTCATTATTTAGTTTTCAGATAAATTCAGTCTTTATTTTGTTGATTAATCTCCTTTTCATTTCATGTTCGTGTTTTGCTTTAGTTTGAAGTAGTTTGTGGCTGATATATTTTATTCTTCAGTTACACAAGAAGCTGCTAACAGTTAACTACAATTTAAAATTAGTATAACAACTAGATTTTTGTTATGGTATAGGTAGTACTGAAGACTATTGGAAGAGACAAGATGCTGCTCAAGTTATGGCTCAGGTTGTGTGGACTTTTATACCTTTGCATCAATATGTAGAGTTTCTCCGCGCGGATACGTTCTGTTATAAAAGCTAAATGCTTTGCATGCGCATCTGGCCAGTAATGTTTTATTTTGTATACTAAAATGATATCGTTTGGATTCTTACAGTTGGTATGGGAAGGACTTGGACTTGGAGGAGGGACTGATGTGGGAAACTGGAGCAGGTAGAATGACTATGCTAAGAAAATGTAGCGATGTTAGTTGGCATGCTTGTCTGGTGTTTGGTATAGACACGATACTAGGCCTTGGCCTTCACATGCTTCTCAAAAAAAGGAAAAACGAGGCCTTCACATCTTTCAGTTGTCTTAATGGGTGGCATTGCACTCCATCTATTCTAAGAGATGCAATATGTGTTTACCATATGGCCTTGATGGACCATGTATGAACTGCGGTTGGTTCAATGGATTTTCTTTTATGAATTTTTTATTTACTTGTTTAATAATGTTTTTACTTATTTATTTGTGACCCTGTGGCCTCATCAGTTCGATCATCGGTCTGGTTTTTAAAGCATTGTTATTTTCCCTTCCACAAACTTTTAAATTGTTTTTATGTTGATATTTCAAAATTATATGGAGTAGTTTGGGGGAAAAATTAGTTATTTTCATTTATGTGATTAGAGCTTCCTTCTACAATTGGTGAAAATTATCTAACCTGAATCTAATTCTCACACTCTTACAGGGAGAATGATAAGAAGAAAGTCCTACTTGGAATAGGTGGCGGACATTATGTGCCTCGGCATATGGATGTAGTATTGTAAGTAGTCAATTGCAGTGAATTTATAATTGAATTTTCTGATTATGCAATGAGAGGTTAGAAACTGTTCTCAAACACTTTAACTTTTGGGTAATTCTGAAAACCCCTTTAACTTTGCTCGGTGATTCATTCTCAAGGTATATATGAACTATGTGGTTGCCTTCTAAGATTTTGATTATTTAATATAGATCCAGATTATCCATATACTTAATGTGCTCGTGAGTATTTTTATTGTAGTAGTATTAAAATTGGTAAGGAAAATGTAGCATTAGAATAGTTTATAAACGCATTAGAAGATTTGAGTCAACCTCATACTTTTTGTTTCCAGAGTGGGTGACCATTAGAACTGAAATTCTGAACTTTATAAGTGCATTATACGTTATATATTTGTTTCAGTTGAAAGAAATATGAAAATACTTGGTTTGCTTTTGCAATGTAGGAAAGATGGTGTTTGGGTTGGTCACCTACTATCTGGATATTCAGTGCCAATGGAAGATCCAAAAGGAGAAACAAATGTGGAGATTGGAGGAACTTGGAAACAGTCTATAAAAGCTGCATACGAGGCCACTAAATCTGCTTTTCCTGGTGGCGAAATTCTTGCACATCTTGACCAAAAGTGAGCTTAATGTGCATTTTCCTTCTGAAATCAGTTGTCTCTTTGCATGCAAAACATTAACTTAATGCTATTTGTTTGTTTGAGTGTTAAACAATTCATAAAGAATCATCTGCAGGGCATCAAAGTTTGATTATTATTTAGTTTGGTCTGAAATTGATACAGATATTTTTGCTAGTTGCTTATAGCTTTCCACATGCCATTCTCTTGTGGTGCTTCAGTAATAGTGAAAGAAAAGGGTAGAAGAGGCCAAGTTTCTAGATTGATAGTCTTATACACTCTTTGTGGTGATTCTGGTGAATGGGTTGGCCATGTCCGCCTTCTGTTGAGTACCTTGTTTTCTGTTGTTTGTTTAGCTTATTTATGTTTTATTATTATGAAAGAAGGAAGAAGCCATGTCATGGGTGTGAATATGAAATCTAGGAACTGTTTGGATTGTTATTTGAGTTTATCTATTGACATTAGTACTCGTGAGATTATTTGAGAGAGCTTATGGAACCAACCTATGACATGTTCATAAGCTATTTTCAGCTTATTTTGATAAGCAATCCATGATAGCTTATGAAAACATCTTGTTACTTGTATGAAAACAATTTAACTTTATTTTATCTTTTATTATAGAAATAGCTTATAGATAAACACATATATGATAACCATTCATGTTATAAGAGTTTAATTAAATTGTTTATCCAAACAGTGTCCTAAGCACGATGTCTAATAGGACAAATTTTTCAACCTGTTTTGTAATTTTAGCTGAGCCAAGGAAATCATGGCTATGAAATTACAGATAGACCTTGATGCTTTTACTTTTCTCCCAAGTTAATGTTCACCCTAAACTTTGTTTCAGGAGTTTCAAGGGCTGGCAGAAAAATGCAATTACAGCATTCCTCGCGGAGCAGAATATTAAAATCGGAAAACCCAATAACTTCTATTGAGTATCGATTTTAGAGGATGCTACTGTCACAGAATGTGGATATTTCAGGCAGATGCAGGCTGAAATTTTTTTTAGATCATACTAGTAATTTAATTCAGTTCACCTTAGATCACTGTGACAGCTCTTGAGTAAGTGAGGTTTGAGATGAATTGATACATACATAAATGCTAATACCATTCGAATAAAAATTATATGTAGATTTTATGTATAATTATTATTAAAATAGGATTAGTACGTATCGAGTACGATACGGTCACCATTTTTGCATATCTGTGCTTCATAGACACAGACGGTGTAGAAGGTTAGCATATATGTTATGTTGCTGGGTATTTATTGGGAGAATTGTACCCTTGATTATGATAATAAATGTATGACAGATTCACATGAGTTTATTTACCTTGACAATATTTGAGTCGAAGATATAATATAGTTTGTTCCATTGCCATAAATCTGCTGCCAGTTCATTATACTAGAAAGCAGCATTAGTTTGATGAATGAAGAACTATGGGGATATAAGGTTAACTTAGTGACTGGATTGAGAAAGTTAAGGGAGTAGAGTGATGAGAAGGTTTATGGTTGGATCTTCACCTTTAACATAATATGTCGTTGTGTACAAAATACTAACATTGGCTGTTAAATAATAATAATAATTTCGAGTGAATTATGCTTAAGTGAGAGTCAACTCATAGTACACAAATTTTGTTGTAAAAAACTTAAAGAATAATATGGATTTTAGTTAAAATGTTGTAGTTTTATTCAAATCAAACATAACTAGTTGTTAATCAAACTAGTCGTTGTTCAAACTAACTATTAATCAAATTAGTAGTTATTCATTTAATCATCTAACTAAAAAATGTAGCAATCTTCTCACACTTCAATTTTTTAATCAAGTTGTTCACTCTCTTTCACTCAATCATCAAATCGATCCAAACAATTCAGAAGAATTCTCATTGGATTTGACAGAAGTTGATTTTGTAGACAAATTTGATGAGAAACTATTGATGTAAATGCTTGAGAGAAAATGACAATCTAACAATTATATTAGGTTCATACAAAGAAAAATAATGATAGGTCGAAATTGTAAAGAAGGACATTATCGATTGTTCAACAACTACTTTGAAAATCCAATATACACATGTGCTTAATTCCGACAACGATCTCAAATGCATAGACATGTGTTTTTCAAATCGTATCATACCTTGGAAATCATGTTGAATATTTCCAAATGAGGATCGATGCAAATGGTAAAATAGGTAGTTAATCATTGTAAAAATGCATTATTGTTATTCGTTTATTGGTATATGAATCTTCTAGTGATAATATAGATGAATATCTTTGAATTGATGAAAACACTATAATTGAGTGCTTAGAGAGATTTGTAAATGACACGAATGAGATATTTATAGATAAACACTTGAAAAAGTTCAACAATAAGGATGTCGACGTCTATCACAAATGGGAGAAGTGCATGACTTTCTAGACATGTTAGGTTCTACTGATTATATGCAATGTAAATAAAAAAATTGTTTGGTTGTCTGAAAATGCCATTTTTGTGGAGGAGATCACGCTAAATCCACAATCATGCTTGAAACAATGACACCACATAACTTGTGGATTTGATATGTAACAATAAGAATAAAAAAAAAATGTAGAACAATATATAAAGTGCTCTAATCTATAATGTCAAAATAAAATACTCTTTAGATACATTTAAATTTTGTTGTACAAAATAATTGATGAAAAATATTATTTTTAACTCTAACGTGAATAAAGTGAATTTTAAAAAATAAAATGAATAATACTATCAGATAAATACTTGTTATTTTATACAAATTCATGACCAAATTATAAATAATTATATTCACTCACTTCGTCAGTTTTCTATTTTAGAATAGACAAACATTAGTTTACATCCATGGATGTAGAAACACTCTAAACTTACATAACAAAACAAAAAAAAAAAAAACTCTAAATCATTTTCAATAAATTCAGACGAAACACTTCAAACTTTCCCGTAAACCTAACATTTCCCCAGCGGAAGGAAGCAAATCTGCAAAACCATTTCGCTTAAATTAGGAGAGAGAAACGTTGAAGAGGAAGCTGTCATGATTAAACTAAAAAATTACTCTCACTTTCATAGAGAGTTTGGTTCTCTCCGATCTCGAATCGCAAATGGTTAATACTTCATATCTACGGTTACTTTTCATTTTGTTCTTTTCTTTACCTAATTGCATTTTTTTCCTAGTGAAGAAAAATGTAGATAAATTCACGGTTTTAATGTTAAATTTTAAGATATTTTAATTTCAAATTTCTTCATGTTTTTATATATATTAGGTTAAAAGTAAAACTCTCTGTCTTGCACATTATTTATTTGATATGATTTATTTAAAATAAAAAAAAATTGTTTTTTTTGGTAGAGAACACAACAATGGGGCAGTGATGTTGTTTTCAGCTTTTAGATCATACAAGAGGTTGAAGAGCTTAGTAGTATTGGCAAGGTGTTTTAGTATCTGTTTGAAAATACAATTGTTGTGTTGTGGTTTATTCTACAGATACTGATAATGCAGCCATGTTTGAGGCTTTTTTCTTCTGCCTTTTGTTTGAGAAAAAAGATGAATCTGAGCCTTCCTTTGAAACCCTAATTCTGCAATTAGGGTTTTGACTCATTAATTGTTAGTTTAAGTATGAGGCTCCACACTCAGAGAGTTAAGGTTGTTTTGAGAGTTGTTGCCCCTCTGTGTTGTTGTGGTAGCTGATGATTCGTTGCTGTGAAATTTGGAAACAGCTCTCACATACTATTACTTCCTCTGTTCTTTAATTCTACTCTTCTTCTTCTTCTTCTTCTTCTTCTTCTTTGACAACATGGCTTTATTTGGATATTTTAAAACGAGCTGAATAAAACAAGGAATCTGTTTTCTTTTTCTTTTTCTTCTTATTCTTCTTGGATACCATGGCAGTGATGATGTTTTCAGCAATTGAATCAGACATTGGGTGAAGAGGTTTTTCATGGCCAGGTGATTCTGTGTCTGTGTGAAGTTACACTTGTGGTGCTTTGCACAAATGTTGTTGACGCAGCCTTTGGGAGCCTCTTATCTCTTTTGTCTGAGAAAAGGCGAATCTGAGCCTTTTTTTGTTCAATCCTATCTCAAATTTTGTCCGGGGTCCCTCTTTTCATGGTTTTGTCCCCCTTTTTTCAGTTTAGTTTAATTTTTGTTTGTTTTCCTTGCAAACCATATATTTATTTATCCTTACAAGTGAATTTAGACTGTGAATGACAAGATTGGCACATATTACTTTTGTTTATGGTTCTTGACATATATTGATAATCTATTGACTTTTTATTTATTTCTGCTCTTTTTGTGTGTGTACAGATATATAAATATTAATTTTTTTAGTTGCCCACCATGCTTCTGCCATATGCCGTTATGCCATATGTTTATCGCGGAATTTTGGCTCTCCGCCATCGACAGCACCACTACAGCTATATCATATTATGATCGCAACAGGAAGGGATAATTGAAGTTGCGAAGTATTTCAACCTAGTAAAAATGTATCATACCTAAAGATCCCTTCTATTTGCAAATCTTTGTATGTACATCATTCCTAATGCTGCACACGTGATAGTATCTGTTTTACTAAACCCACATCATCATTTTCCGTGCAACAGTTTTCTACACAGTGCTTGTTTTCATTTGAAGTAGTGTAGTTTGTTGTTTCATTCTTGAAATTTATTTATTCTTGTCCATGGTGAAAAAGAAAGACTGAGAAGGAATGTGTGCTAAAATAGAGAACTAGAGGGTTTGGTTCTCCTATCTCAAATGGTTAGTAATTTATTTCTTCTCTTACTTTTCATTTTGCAGTGTTTTGTTTGTCTAAGTGCATTTTTCATTGTTTATAAATGTAGATGAATCAGAAGATTTTGATAATGGTTTCAGGAGAAGCATGTCACACCTCTACTGGTACTTCTAAGGTATTTTTAACATGTTTAATGTGTATTATATATTAGGTTATCTCCATTGAATTATCTGTTTTAGCACTTGTTAAACCTCTTATAAGGCTTGCACATTTCTTTGAGGTTACATTATGATTGTACTAAGTTTTGTAGAGGATACAAGGAGGCTATGATGTGTTTTCAGCTTTTCAATCAGATAACAGGTTGAAGAGACTAAGTACTGGCAAGGTGTTAAGATATCTGTTTGAAAAATACCATTGTGGTTCATTCTACAGATACTGATAACGCAGCCAAAGTGAGGCTCTTCTCTTCTTCCTCTTGTTTGAGAAAAAGGTGAATCTGAACCTTCATTTGAAACCCTGGAATTAGGGTTTACAATCATTAGTTATTAGTTTAAGTATGAGGCTTCATCCTCAGAGAGATGCGGTTGTCTTGAGAGCTGTTGCCCCTCTGAGTTGATGTGCAAGCCGATGGTCATTCTCAGTGAAATTTGCAAACAGCTCTCCATGCACACACACACACACACGTACTATATTCCATCTTTCTGTTCCATATATGAAACATGAATTATGAACTTCTTCTTCTTCTTCTTCTTCCTCTTAGATAACAAGGCAGTGATGATGTTTTCAGCAATTGAATAAGACATTGGGTGAAGGGTTGTTTCCTGGCGAGGTGACTCTGGGTCTGTGTGAAATTACCCTTGCACAGATAATGTTGATGCAGCCTTTGCAACCCTCTTCTCTTGTTGTGTCTGAGAAAAGGCAAATCTGAGCCTCCTGTTTTGTTGAATTTTTGTTTGTTTCCCACATATTCAAATAAAATGTTGGAAGCATAGCACTATGGGACAATCGCTTATTTTCTTTGTGACAGATATCTGCACTACTTGGCTTCATGTGAAGTGATGTCCAAACACAATTCAGTGAATATAGTTTATTGTACTCTGCTATTGTTTCATTCTTGAAATTTATTTAGATATCCTTGTCCATGGTGGAAAGAGAAAGACTGAAAAGAATCAGTGGCTTAATTCTGAGGAATTTATAATACTGTGAGCTTTGGACATCAATCCGTTTTATTATTATCTTTAAATAGAGAACTAGAGGGTTTGGTGCTCTCCTATCTCAAATGGTTAGTATTTATACCTTCCATTTCGTTTCATTTTGTGTTGTTTTGTTTGCCTAAGTGCATTTTTTCTTTTTTGTTAAATGCAGATGAGTAGGAAAGTTTTCAATGTTAAAATGGTTTCACGAGAAGCATGCTGCTGCTGTTCTAATATCTTCTAAGGTATTTTAACACACATCATGTGTTTTATATATTAGGTTATCTATATCAAATTATCTCTTTTTGCACTTGTTAAGCCTCTCTGTGACACATTTCTTATGAGACACGATTGGTTTGAACTACGCTTCTTGATAGAGGACACGAGGAGGCAGTGATGCTGTTTTCAACTTTTAAATCAGACAACAGGTTGAAGAGTCTTATCACTGGCAAGGTGTTTCAGTATCTGTTTGAAATTCCATTGCGGTCTATTTTACAGATACTGGTTACGCAGCCACGGTAAGGCTCTTTTCTTCAGCTTCTTGTTTGAGAAAAGGTGAATCTGAGCCTTCCTCTGAAACCCTGCCACCGGGGTTTATACACTCATTGGTCGTTAGTTTAAGTATGAGGCTCCACACTCAGAGATATAAGGTTGTCTTGAGAACTGTTGCCACTCTGAGTTTCTGTGTAAGCCGATGATCCTTCTTAGTGAAATTTGCAAACAGCTCTTCTCACATACATATATATATATATATACATACTCCCTCCTTCTCAACTATGAATTTCTTCTTCTTCCTCTCCTCTTAGATAACAAGTCAGTGATGATGTTTTCAGCAATTGAATCAGACATCGGGTGAGAAGCTGTTTCTAGGCATGGTGACTCTGTATCTGTGTGAAATTATCCTTTTGGTTCTTTGTACAGATGCTGTTTACGCAGCCTTTGCAAATTTCCTCTCACTTTTGTCTGAGAAAAGGCGAATCTGAGCCTTGTTTTGTTCAACCCTAACATATAGTGTTTGGCTCCCTTTTTTTGATTTAGTTGAACTTTTGTTTTTTCCCCAACAAATCAAATTTAATAATGGAAGCATAACAAGAAGAATTTCTCACAAAAATCATTTTATGGTGCAATTTTGATAAAATATTTTTTGTTGATTGCTTTTAAATTGTAACTGACTAGAAAAATTGGCACATATCACTCCTTCATTCATTCAACAATAAAGCCTATGCTTTCTGCTATGCATATATTTTATTGACAGTGATATATGATTGCACATATAGTAGTGTTTTTCTTCAGTTCCCTTGTTTATTTTTTTGTGTTTTGCACAATATGCAAATTCGGATTGAAATGCTAAGATGTTACTTAACATGAGACTTCATTTTGTTTTTCCATGTGACCTGATCATTGAAGACGACTGTCTCTTGAGAATTAAGACCTTCACAATTTTTCCTTACCATAATTTTAAGTGCTAAGAACACACTCCTTCCTATCGGTTATAATTTATATGGAACCCACTAAATTATGTGGGTCCCATTTAAATTTCAACCGAAAAGGAGTGAATTGAAAAGTGTTAGCAAGTGTGTTAATAGTATTTTTCTTTTAAGAAAGAATCCAAAAATTAGTATATTACTCGTGGATTATGCTACCTAGCTATTTGGTTTTGTAGCAGAAGAGACGTATTTGTTCCGTAGCAGATCTCTTACAAGATCAATTTGAATTGGCTCTCGTTCGTTTAGAAAATATAATTAGAACTATAAGTGCCTCCCATATAAAGCTGAAGGTTGGACTATATCCTTCTAATCAATGCCACCTATGAGTTGGTCTAATATGCAATATTTCTGTTAAGTGTCAGGCAACCCCACCCACTGATATGTGGCATTGGATAAAAGGTTCTAGTTCTACTTTTAGTTTCAAATGGGAGGAAGTCTCTCCATTATTTGAACCATATTTAACACGGTATTAATGTGCATCGCTTATCAATAGAAAAACACATGAATTAGCACTCTTCATAAAGCCAGAGCAAGGTTAGCACACGATAGGATTCATGATAAAGTTCAGTAACTTAAGTGCTGGGTAAACTACGAACTAAATTACTTATTTGCTCTCGGTTGAGAAATCTGTCAAGAAATTTGTTAGGGTCCCAAAGGCAATAGAACGTTGCTGAACACTTCATCTTATATATTAACGGGCATACTTTTCTCAGTTTGCTATAAAGGTTTCAACAGGGAAGAAATCATCGAAATATAAAAAATAATGTCTGCAGCTTCGTTCAACTTGGTAAAACAAATTGAACTATACTAAAATTACGAAACCCTTCTAACTGCAAAGCTCTGTATGCACACCATTCCTACTGCTTGCGCACATGATTGTATCTGAGATACACTAGGGTCTAGACCCAAATTATCTTTTTCTATGTGACAGATTTCCGCACACTACTTGGTTTCATATGATATTGTTTTATTCTTGATATTTATTTAGTTAGATATGCTTGTCCACGACACTAAACACCTGACAAAAAGGCCACTTAACTCCTGATGGAACTTCAACAGTGCTAGTCTTGGCATTAATTTGGTGTTTGGGATTTATACTAAACAGAGAAAAGAACAGACGCCTGCCTCAGGAAGCCTTCCCAAATGTAGTTTGTGAACAACTTTTGCAACTGTTTACCAAAATTAAATCTGGCTTATCTGCATGAAATCAATTAGTTTAGAAGGAGCCATTGTCCAATCCACTAGATTCTGATTCTTTTTGAGTCATCTGTAATTTCGTACCAAGTGGCTGCATGGGCTTAAAATTTTCACTCAGAAGTCATCCAAGCCCTGATACCAAAAGGCCCAAAATGCTTCATTTCACTCTATATCTAGCAAATGCCACAAATGTATTTCCGCCTAAGCAAGAGGGGAACATTGAAGAGGAAGCAGTGGATGGTTGGACTCGAGCATTACTGTCTCTGTCATAGTGAGACGACGAGTTTAAGTAAGTGACTCCTGTTCTAAATGCTGCTAAGACATTTTTAACATGCTAAGTTTGTTTTATATAATAGGTTAATGTCATGAAATTCTGTTTTAGCACTTGTTATACCTCCCAGTGTCTTGCACATGTCATCTGGGACATGATTTATTCCTTTTAGAAGATAAGATATTTTTATATGATATAGAGGACACAAGGAAGCTGTGATGTTGTTTTCAGCTTTAGATCAGACAAGAGGTTGAAGAGCCTTAGTTCTGGCAAGGTGTTTCAGTATTTCTTTGAAAATACCATTGTTGTGGTTTATTCTACAGATACAGATAATGCAGCCATGGCCAGGCTCTTCTCTTCTGCCTATTGTTTGAGAAAAGGTGAATCTGAGCCTTCCTCTGAAACCCTGCAATTAGGGTTTTCACTCACTGGTCGCTAGTTTAAGTATGAGGCTCCACACTCAGAGAGTTAAGGTTGTCTTAAGAGCTGTTTCCCCTCTGAGTTTCCATCTAAGCCGATGATTCTTCAATTCTTCTAAGTGAAATTTTGCAAACAGCTCTCCACACACACACATACTCTCTTTCTCTGTCTCAATTATTCATTGATCATGATCTGCTGCTTCCAATTCTGGTACTGTTTGTTCTTCCATTTCTTCTTCTTCTTCTTGGATAACAAGGCAGTGATGATGTTTTTAGCAATTTAATCAGACATTGAGTGAAGAGTTGTTTCCTGGCAAGGTGACTCTGTCTGTGCGAAATTACCGTGTGGTCCTTTGCACAGTTGCTGATGGCGCAGCCTTTGCAATCCTCTTCTCTCATCTGTCTGAAAAAAGGCGAATCTGAGCCTACTTTATTCAACCCTAACTCTAATTGTTTTTGGGACTTGGTTTCCACTTTCCCTCTTCTATTTTTTTGGACTTTTGTTTGTTAAACACCATGTCAGATTTAATGATGGAAGTATTAGCATAGCAAGAGTGTCCAACAAAAATCATTTTCCAGTGCAGATTCTAACATTATTTTTCAACAATCACATGCTTATGCTCTATGCATATATTTAATTGGCAATGATTGTGAGATTGCATTTATTGGTGCATTGTTTTTTTTCTTAAACTATTTTGCTCGATTGTTTTTGTTTTTGTTTTTAATGTGCAAATTTGGAATGAAATGCTGATATTACTTACAGCGAGACTTTATTTTGATTTTCCATGACCCTTTCATAGTAGAATGTCCCTTATGAGCATCGAGGCCTTCAAGTCTTTTTAAACAAGGATTAAAAAATGGGTCATGTAACATCTTCCTAGGTATCTAGTTTTGCAGCAAAAACAAATTTGCTATGAAATTAATGTCCCTGTCATTGCAGGAATTGCCTCCCATATCAAGGTGAAGGCGGAACTAGACTTTTATTCAATGCCACCAAATGTGTTGATCTAATATGAAATATTTCTATGTGGTGTTAGGCAATCCCACTTATTGGGTGGTATTGAATATAAGGTTTTAGTTTCACCAGCTTCAGCTTCAAATAGGAGGCAGTTTCTACTTGAACCACATCTTACATAAGCAGTCAATATGCATGGCTCATCAAATTATATAATAGGCAGAATACAATTGGCGGTGCTCTAAGTTGTTTAATTGCATCAGATCAGTCCTTTTGGTTTTTTTGTCATAATCATAATAGTTTTAAAAACTTGAAAGAAAATAAGATGGGTGTAGAGTTCATATCGAAGTGTAAATTTTGAAAGATTTGTCTAGTGTGGAAAAAACCCAATTAAACTTGAAAGAAAATCAGATGGGTGTAGGGTTCATATCAAAGTGTAAATTTTGAAAGATTTATCAAGTGTGGAAAAAACCCAATTCAATTGGAAGGGACCGTAAGAAAAGAAATTAAAAGAGAAGCAACATACCCAGAAACTCAGGAAAAAAATAGGAGAAGAAAATGTTTTAGAACCCTAATTTATTTTAATTGAGTTTTATTTTAATGAAATGCTTATTTGGACGTCTGCGTAAGATAAGTGTAGCAGACATTGTGCATTTTTGTAATTAAATCTGTTAAAAGGGTAAGAATGTATGTAAATTATGACTCAAAGGACATATTTGGGACAAACATAACAAAGACTAATCTAGTACAATTCAATAACTTAAAACTTAAAGGACGTGTATACTGTATTTTGTCTATATAATACTAAACTTTTTTAATGGTCAAACATAAATTTTTCCTTGCTTCAATAAGAAATGAATTTTAGTGCTCCTGGGTGAACTAGAAAAATAATCATTTGCTCTCACGGTTAAGAAATTGGCTGAAGAAATTGTTCGGATTCTCAAGGGAAGAGAACTTTGCATTGCACTGTATCTTATGAATGGACATGATAACTTTCTTTGGTTAATATAAAGGTTTTGCAACATGGAAGAGTTAATTGAAATAACATAAATGATGTAAGCGGCTTTGTCTTTCAACCTAGTAAAACATGTTGTACTAAACTCATTCCCTGCTATTTGCAACAATTTCTACTGCTGCACACGTGAATGTATCTATAGTTTCACCAGACTCATTACTATTTTCTTTGCGACAGTTTTCTGCACACTTGTTTCCATGCGAAGTGATGACTAAAAAGAATTTACATGTTCATAGATTTATTGTGCTCACACAGTTGTATCATTCTTAAAATTTATTTAGATATGCTTATCAATCGTGGAAAGAGAGACTGAATGAAAGTACACTTGACTCCTGAGAAAACTACTACAACTGTCGGGGATTTCTTGAGTTACATAGAATGAAAGTCTCGGGGAAAATCCTTCTCAAATCTAGTTCGTGAAGAGTCCTGGTTAAAAACCTCAGTTAACTTTTGCAGTAAATTTATCGAGATTTTATCATATGCTTCACGATGTGGTTGTAGATGGCTGTCTCATGGTGGGATTGTGTAATATTATCGAAAAGAGTTTTTCTTGTTGATACAACTTATTGTAAAATTATATCAGTTATGGATATTATGTGTTAGTAGATGTCCATTTCTTGGTCTTTTTGTAATCCCATAACTTCCGTTTTCATAACTCTCATTAGTGAACGAAATAATTGGAAGTCTTTAAGGGTGTTTTTTCCACTTATTTAAGTTTGTTCAATAAATAGGATTTATCTTATTTTGTAAAGACACATTTGAGAAAAAAATTGTAATTTCCTCTATACTTGCTCTTTTTTTATTTTATTTCTAGCACATATTAGCAAGAAGTTCCTGATTCTTGCATGTAAGTTGGTAGTAGACTAGTAGTTTCAATTTTTATTGCTTCGGTGATTTGATAATGCAAGTGATATTTTTATTTTGCTATTGGACATTGTTGAGGCTTAAAATCTGATAATCCATTTCCAGCTTCTCCGCACATCCATTTATATATATTTAAAATAATAAGTTTAAAAATTATATTTATTTTAATTATTATAATAAAATAATAATAATTATTATTAATTTACAATAATAAAATAAAAAATATTGAAATTATATTATAGAGAAGAGATTATAATTTTTAATGTTTAAAAAAATATTCAGTATATACATGTATATCATTAAGGATTTTGAGGAGGAGTATCCGTGAACGTGAGATTTGTTGTCATTTCAAGAAAGGCTTGTGGAGGGTAGGGTGTTGATGATTTTTAATTTTATTTATTTATAATTATTAATATGAAATCTCTTTAACTTTTGGGGAACTCAATGTATCAGAAAACTTTGGATGATTTAAATTAAAGATTTAATTAATATATATTGTCAATGTAATAAGTTTTTAAATCGTTAAATCAATCACAATTATTATATTATTAAAAATATTTTATTTTTATTGTAACTTTTAAAAACATAAATATGCAATGTGCTGGTAGAATAATTATTTTTTACATTAATAGATCATAATTAAACTTTTTTTTTTTTAGAATTCATGATGAGCCCAAAATTATCTCAACAATTTTTTTACTCTTATAGATACCACACCGGCCCACGTGCTTAACTCAACATATTTAACAAGCGAATAATAAACAACTTAAGATCACATGGAAAAGATTTGAATAATTAATCTAAAGAGTTACATAATCAATTACTTAGTTCATCTAATAAATTATTATTTGTCTTAGCGGATTTAACTAGCTATGCTTATCTCTTAACCAATTATTAACATCTCTAATTGATTAACTATAATTAATTAATTAATTAACTCATCAACCAAATTGATTATAAACCAACCTAATTAATTACTTACTCTCCTAATTTTTTATCTAATTAATCTAATTGTTTAACTCAATTAAAACTAGATTCTAATGATTATGCGCTGTAAAAAATTTACACTAACAGCCGACCATAAACTATTTAATGAATGTTTATTTATCAATGATAGTTATAAATTTTTAGAGAGATAATATAATCGAAGGTTGATATTTATTTTCAATGTAAAATTTATTACACTAACTGTTCAGTCTATTTTCTCTTAAAACTATCATAAATCTCACAATTGATTAATCTAAGTTTATTCAGTTTTAATGCTAACCTAATCAATTAGCCTATAAACTAAGCAATTATCAGCATAAAAACAACCTAATCGATTAGCCCATTTTATTAAAGAGTAAAACTCACTTCACAACTTAATTAATTAATGCAAAGACAAACTGAAAGAATTGATCAAAAGATAATTCTATGTTATCTCGACACCTAAAAAATTCAAATGTTAACTATGATTTTAAAAAAGGATTTTAATTTCAAAATTAAAATAGAATATAATAGAATAGCAAGTTTACCAAATAGATTTCAAATTTGGCAGGTGATTAACGAACATTGGACGATCCTCCACGTTTCTACAATACTATAGCAACAAATAGAATTGAAAACAATTGAGGATTGAGAATGTTATGAGAGCTTATGTGTAGGATTGATTTCTCAAAGAATGACAACCTCAATGTTACAAGTGATTTTCTGATTTACAAAAGGTGTATTTGTAGGCTACAGTTTGTTATAGGTGACAAGCTTAGAGTTTTAAAATCAATTTCGAGTCCAAAATAATAGAATATATTTTTATTTACAATCTAATTTAAGTAAATTGGTTAAATTAATAACTTAATCAATTAGCAACAAAACCACACACAATAATCAATTAACTAGACAAACTAATTGATTAATATAAGTATTACTCTTTCTAATTACCAATATAAACAAAAATCAAAATGCATTTAACATAAATTTTAGATCAAATATATTTTGTGATAAGAATAAGTATTTAATTAACACAACATTTCTAATCAATTAGCTAGAAACAACCCCTAAACGATTTCGAGGTATATATAACCTAGAAATAAATATAAGAAAACTTGTGGTGTTACAAGACCTCCTCAATCTTATCAAACTAGAAATAAATATCCTTGTTTGTTTTCAATTGAGTATTAACATTGATTAAACCACCAAAATTGACATTGCCTTCATGAAAAGCTATTAATTTAGTTCTTGAAAAAATAATTATTCTAAATTGGGCATTGACTGTATTTTAAGTGCATTATTGTAAGTTATAGTCTTTAGTATTTTTAAGATGATCTCAAATCAAATAATTGCAATTACACAGTTTTCAAAAAATTAAATTTATACAAATGGTAGTCAAAGTTGATGTTCTTTCTATTTTATTTTATTTATTTATTTTTGTTTATATTTGATATTTGAGTAGTATCAAATAAAAAAATATATACAATATTTGTCTATAATTATAAGCATCATTTGAATAAAAAAATGTATGTCTAAATATGAGTATAATTTTAAATTATTAGGTGTATTTATTATTATTATTATTTTAAATATATCCTTTTTAAATACTACTAATTTATCTTATTTTAAAAAAAATACCATTTTCTTTGATCATAAATATTAATAAAAGTTAAATTGTATTTGACTCAAATACATCTTGAGATTTTTTTACATCTTGAACTATATTTTCCAAATTGAGTAGACACGATGTTACCAACAAAACATCTTTGTGTTTGTCGTTTATCTCCTCCACAAATGAAAACGTGGTCACTAGCTATGAATAGAAAATGAGTCAAAGGTGCCACCTTTGATCAATGATGAATTTGTGATTGTTGCTTATTAGTGACAACAACGTCGACGTCGAAGAATTATGAAGAAGACAACTTTGATCGCAGAAGACACGTTCGCAATATTATGTTTGTTTTAGGGGAGGGAGACTAAAAATTTTGGGGTTATTTTTAGGTTAAAAATTATTATATTTTAAATTATTTATTGATAATCGTTTAGTTCATGTTCAAGTTAAAAAATGTTAATTATTTAATTATATTCGGGTTAATAATGTAATTAATTTTTATGTCACCTAACAAAGTTTGCCAATTATCAATATTCTTAATAATAGATGAACCGATGAACCATTGTAAAATAAATTCGTATTTGTAGGGATATGAACCAAACAAAAAAAACTTATAAAAACTAAAATAATAAAAAGATTATAATTGTGACGATCAAAAATATATTTAAACATTTATTTTTTTATCAAAAATATTTATTTAAAATATTTTTATTTTACCTTAACAGTGTTAGTGTTTTTTTAACAAAAGTTAGATAATGACCTTTTTAAAATGAATTTATTTGTAGAAATGTTAACTAAACAAAAAAATTTACGATGGCCAAAATAAATAAATAAAAGTTATAATTGCAAGGACCAAAAATATATTTAAACATATAATTCATTAAAATTAATTCATAAAAAACAATAACACAAATTTTACAAAAATTACGTAGATCAACTAGAATTGCATGTAACATTTAGATAATTTTTTTGAGTATGACCAGTTAACTGACATACATTAACAACTTTGTACACGTCAGATAAATACACTAAATAGTTTTGACGAACGTAAGAACATGAAACTATGACATGTGAACAAGACCCACGTATAGCCTAAAATTTTCCACAATCACACAATTTTCTTTGAAGTTTGACTTTAAAATGACCAATTGGTTGAACCTTTTTTGAATTTATTGTTTCATGCATCAAACAAGAATAACAATTTCGATCAAATCACATGACTTGGTGAATGTTAGACTTATCTTATGTGGCAATGTCAATCACAAGGAATGAGGTTTGAATTGTGATTTCCTTTTTAAAATTTAATTTCAACTTTTAAATTTAAACTAACTCAAGATTAATCTTGGTTACAAAACAAAAATACAAAACGTTCTTGTTTAGTGAAAATAAATGAAAATAATTATTTCTACGTGATCAATGATTATGAATGAAAAATTATTAAGGATAAGAATAAGAGAATCGCACAATGATGTATCTTGATTCACCAAATGTGAGCTACATCGAATCCTCACAATTTGTGATTTTTTCCACCTAATGTGCTTTACACAAGAATGGTCTTGCTTTCACACAAACTTTCTTGATCACTCTTGATTAGTTACAATTTTTACCTTTCAACCTTGAAAGAATTTCTTACAATTACCTTTCACTCGAAATTCTTGTTGTTGTCTTCATCTTGAGGTTCTTCTTATAGGTGTGATAAAGTTGATGACGACTTATATAGTCGTTGCTAATCCAAAACTGTTCAGATTGATGTTTAATAGTCATGTGTTCTATTTTATCTAGAACTTTTCTAATTTGTAACCATAATATTTTTCTTTTGTGCTTTAGTAAATATTGTGATTGAGATCATTTAACAGCTGTTTGGTGTTAGTATTTCTACTTTGTATGCAAGTTGAGCTTTCTGCGAAGGTGCAATTCGATTTCCTTTTTATCTTTGTTGTCTTAGTTGTACTTGTTCATAGACAATCAATCCGAAGATTGATCATGTTAATGTTCTTAATGTTGTTTTGCTTATTTTAACCTTTTGGATTTGATCATAGTTCTGAGTTATCTTTTATATTTGTTTCACTTAAGATCTATATTTTGGGAAATTATTCATTTCATTTTTATCTTTAAAATGAATTATCCAAAACGATCTTGTTTGATATTATCAAAAACCAAAATGATCTTGCATACACCAGAATGATCTTGTATTGTTGTATAGTTGTATATAATTACTTGTCTTCGAATAATACGCTCAAAATCATAAGTTAAATAGCAACACAATTAGAATCACAATTAAAAAGTAATTAACTTGTTTGATTATTTTTAAAACATCAATTTGAGTTTTTGCCTCAACATTACCAACTTTATATTTAATCTTATTAATGCAATCTTCTATGTATATTCAATCATAAGCTGATGATGTTTGATGTTGTTGTCCCATTTATGCATATAAAGCTCCTAATCTATAGTATATTGATTGGACAAAAGTAGTGATTGGGAGATTGTGTATACCCTTAAGCATTGCGTTTATTGAATTGATAATGTTTGTTGTTATGTGTTCTCATTGCCAACCTTGAGAATACACCATAGTCCATTGTTCTGAGGATATTATCGACCCATCTTAAAGCGTCTGGATTTGTCATCCTAATTTAATTGCAGTAATACTTGAATGATGACTCACTTAATGTATATCCTATTATAAATGAGGTAAAAAATTATCAAGTATTATAAAGTGATAAGTGGAAAATATACTAAGACGAAATAGATCATTACCCATACAATTTTTTTTTTGGAAGTTCCTTTTGCTTGAACTCTCTCTCATGAAATTTTGTGCAATGTGTCAGATGCAATACACTTATTTTGTCGAAGGATTATGTCAATTGTTATTTGGATTATTATAAGCATTTTTAATGAGTTCGTGTCCATCTAAAATTAAATAAATGTTCACTTGAGGTGTGACGTACCTTCTTAGATTTTTCAAAAAGAAGCTTAAAACACCCCTGTCTCACCTTCTAAAATGCATAAACAATAGAAATTGTATTTTTGTTCCCATCGTGTGCAATGACTAGCAATAGAGTTCCCTTGTACTGTCGTACAACCAAGTTACATCAACTAAGACAAGTAATTTATCAAATTTGAACCTAGCGATGCATGGAGGGAAAACTCAGAATAGCCGTTTGAAAACTTTTGAACCTCATAACAGAGTATTATCATAATATGTAGGTGATACTTCCATTTCCACAATAGTTCATGAAAGAAATTTTTGCATGGCCAACAACCACATTGGAAAGTCATTGTAAGACTTATCCCAATTCCCATAAATCGTTTAGATAGCTTTGTTCTGTCATCAATGGCTTTCTATAGGTGATTGTGTGGTTGTACCATTCCTACACATTTCATCTTCCAACGGCTGAATGTACCATAACATTGGAAGATGTTGCACTACTACTTGGCTTACATTTTGGGGGTAAAATAGTTACTGGATTAACTTTGGTATCATGGACAAATGATTTTTTAATTTTGTTAGGAGTCATGCCACTTGAATCTCAAAAAAATGAGAATTTTATAAAACTAAAATGGCTGAAAAAAAACATTTTCAACCTTGACTCCAGAATCATTAGACGAATAAATAATTATATATTATAGAGCGTACATTTTAATATTTACTTTATAGAGAACTGTGTCATGCATCTCAACCTAATGTTATGTCGACTGATGAATGTACACATCTACTTCAACCATGGGCATAATATTTTATGTCATTTATTGCACCAATAAGTAATCTTGGATCTTATTCTTCATTTGTACAAAGGTAAATATTGAATTTATAAAACTATTAATTAATCCACTGACGTTCAAATTTATTTGCGTAGATATAGTGAAAATGATATGAAATTTGACGATACACCTAATTATTATACTACTAGATATCATTCAAAAATTTATGGCATGACTGTTAACGATGTAATATAATAAAGCATTATTTTATTTATATTATTTTGTTTCTTCTAATGCATACATTACTAACAAAACTTTTATATATCAATTTCTTTAGAGGCTCTACCTACGTCTAACATACGATAATCCATAAGACAATTAGCTATGAAATGCATCTACATGTTTGATTTATTTCTATATAATATTAATGCATCAAATAGATAGTGTGAAACTATAATTTGGACTACCACAAGAAATACCACATCCACCAAGAAAAAGAAAAAAAAATCATAAAGTAGATTTGCATATACAAGTTGACTATAGTTAAACATTATTCCACGAAAATGAGAACACATAGTGAAATGAACGAGATAATCATATTCTTCATGATTAGCATCTAAATGTTGAAAACTAATTGGTTGATCCTCATGTCATTTCACTCCAACCTCCACAACAATCTACCCAACATTTTTACAAGAACCAATACACAAAACAATACAACAAAATCAATATTATATACCAACATCGTCTAACACTCAATCGCCTCCTCGTACTTATTCTCATACATCACATCAACCCTATGGGTTCAAATTGAGGAACAATTTAGTTTTGAGAATCAACAATCACAACAAAGACAATTTTTGAATATCCTTTGCATCAAGCAAAAAATGAATTATTTTACAACATATTTAATATTCGTTATAATACACCTAAGTTAGTTATTCGATTACTTAATAATGTATATTAACAAAGCTTCCAAATTCCAACTTCTAGAATGCATATACTTCGTTAAATCAAATATTTAATTGGACTCAAGGTGGAAACAATTTTTCTGCAACACTTCCCCCTCGACATCCTCAAGAAGTAGAAGACGAAAGTGATGAAGAAGAAAAATGACAAACTCGTAATGTACCAAGACATCGTCAAAATCCTGTACGTGTGAAAAAACTGTTGGAAAACTATGACTTCTTTTTGATTAATAACAAGAGAATTAAGATCAAATCCAACTAGTTCGACATAATTCCCATATTAATCATGCAATCATTCATACAACTCACACACAGCGGAAATTTAAAATCACATACAAAATTACCAAGAAGCATACAAGAATAAGTAGGTAAACAATGCTGAAAATTAAAGAGAAGGGATAGGAAAGATTGCACCGCGATATATCCTGGTTCAGCCGTTAATCCAACGACCTACATCCAGTCCCAAAATCACAATGTGATTTCAGCCTTTTACTATAGAATGAATTCGAGTACTTTTACAGATTTTCAGTCTTCTACACGACCTATCAATCTAACTCCCTTCACTCCTATCTTATCACCCCTTTGATCCTTGTAGTTTATCCCCAAACTCACACACGATCAAAGTAGACTTCCTCTTGATGATACCACACCAACAAAGATAGCCATCAGTTTCCAAATTGGATTTGTTACAGCATCAATTACAAAGAATTGTCTTTTACATGAACAAAGAAGAGAAGTATCAAGAAATGTGTTCAATCACTCTAGCATCACACAAAAGATTTGATTTGCCAATGAATATTTTTGTGTGTTAAGAAACTTTTCTTTCAAAGTGTTTTCAGAGATATGCAAAATTGAGAGCAAGAGATTCTGAAAAAATTGTGAAAGTTTTATGCAAGAGTTATATTTAAAATGATTTGAAACATCTTATATATATTCAAGGAAAACACCAGGACAGTCGATTGCCCAATCGAGTTTATAAGGATATAATCGATTGCTGCATCGAGTGTCGTATTTTCTGTGTTTCTGGAAACTTGAAATATATAAGCTTCACTTGATTGGACAATCGATTGATTCAATTTCTGAATCAGACTTGATGCTATAATTTCCTTTCAATCGAGTGAGCAATCGAGTTGTCCAAAACTTGGTGCTCACTGTAACTTGAGAAATAGCATCACTCGATTAGTCAATCGAGTGTCGTGATCAAAGTGATTCAGACCTGATGCTATGATTTCCTATCAATCGAGTGAGCAATCGAGTTGGCCAAAACTGGGTGCTCACTGTAACTTGAGAAATAGCATCACTCGATTAGTCAATCGAGTATCGTGGTCAAAGTGACTCAGATACTGTAAACAATCAAGTTGTCAGTCGAGTGGACAATCGAGTGGTCAATCGAGTGGGCACAAACTGAGTGCTCTCTGTAACTTAAACTTCAGCGTCAATCGAATTGTCAATTCATTGTGCAATCGAGTTGACAATCGAGTGATCCTGTCACAGATCTCAGTTATTTTTAACAGTTTATGTGCCATTCGATTGATGAACCATTCAATCGATTGTTTCAGAGTTGAGTTTCATAACACATGAATGAATGATAAAAGTTCATTGGCAATGACTTGTGTGAGACTCTAGTGATTTGTTTACTCAACTTGATACTTAGACACCTAATACCACTATACAAATTGCATCTTCCTCAAGTGCATCCTCCAACTTTGGTTGATTCCTTGAGTTGCAAGCTAGTGTTCCATGTGTGTGGTGTCTTCATGTTTGCCTGAAATGTTTCTTAATTCAAAACATTAGATAAAGCAAATATTTCATGTGCACTGTATGTTTGGGACTTAAATCAAAAACTAGATCAGGGAAGCTTATGACTAACAAAAACATCTATAATGTGGTACTCGAAGCCATCTTCGATATTAATTTTATCACATTTTTTTGTAAAATTTGTGTTTTTTTATGAATGAATTATAATGAGTTATATAACTATTCTCTCTCTCTCTTTTTTTTTCTTTCTTTTTTTGTTAAGTTTTTTTTTTAGATTGAATTTCCTATTATGGAAAAATCTATCCAACACCAAATCACCACTACAAAATGGAAAACTTATTTGTAAAGTTGCATTTACAAATGACAAAGTCCTACTGTGACAAAAAAGATGGTATATTTATTTATAATGTTTATAATTTTAAAAAGAGTGTATTAATAAATCCTTTTCAAAAATTGGTTATATATAAAAAAAATTCACAGATTGAATGTAAATTATATGATGACTTAAGAAAATATTAATTTATTTTAAAAATAAAAAATTAAATTGAATATAATACGATTGATGTATGAAGAATAATTGATGAGAATATACATATAAACACTAAATTCATTAAGATCTAGATAGTACTACTTTGAAAATGAGATATTCCATTCAATTTCAAAGGTAAACATAAGTTAGTCAAAGAAAATTAATGTATTTAGTCAAATTAATCAAATATATTAATTGTTTTTGATTAATTTTAACTTATATTTACAAAAATAATAACTAAAAATAATATATGTAATCATATAAAAATTTGTGGTATTAATTTAAGTTTAAATACATAACTTTTTAATTTTAAATTTAGTTATATTTTATGAATCTCTATTAGTATTCCTTTCTAGGCAGCAGAAAACGACAAAGTGGTCAAGAGGGCCATTTGGGTATTTCCAAGAGGACAGGGTTTGTGCTGCTCACTCGTAGAGAGTGTAGATCTACGGTTAGATTGGTCCAGAAAATCGTGACCAAAGTGTCCCCATTCATTCGGTGACACTTTCCCTTTGACGGTCACCTCACCTTGTCACGTGACCTTCCAATCCTTCATCTCCACGTGCCAATAATCCAACGGCTAATATCTCCTCTTTCCTTCTACATCCCACGGTCCCAATTCCATATCTAGACCCTTCCAAAACTCATATAAGAATAGACAGATAGCGAGAGACAGAGAGCGGTCAAGTTTTTAACCGTGGTTAAAATACTAACCACGCTTAACTCGTTTGGTTGAGTTAAACTACGTTCTGATATTCTGATATCTGAGGAAAGAAAACGAGGAAGAATACAGAACAAGAGAGAGAGAGAAAGAGAAAAAGTTAGAGAGAGAGAGAGAGAGAGTTTCGTTACCGTTGTTTAGATAAGATATTCTGAGTCAACTCGGACGAGTCTCTCATCCGGTTTTCTTCTATTCTTCCTCGTTTTATCCGAACAATTCGACGTTTATTCTTCGATTGTTCGGATCTCGCATTGTGGTGATTTCGCATCTTAAGCTAAATGGCATAGTGGAAACATTTATTTGAATCTCTGAATTTCTTGGAGAAATCACGTGGTATTGCGATGATTCTTTTTTTCTTTGGATTTTTTTCTTGTTATTTTATTTTTATTTTTATTTTCTTTGTTGGTACTGAGTTGAAGCTTACATTTCAAGAGTTGTTAGATACTTTGATGTTGGCTCAGTTTGTTGTTTCGCGGTTTTGTTTTAAAAGCTTGTGATTTTTTTTTTACGTGTGAAATGCTTAGTAGTTACAAATGATAGTAGATGTTAAAGCTTACCTCTGTTCATTAAGAAATTGAAAACTTCCACTCAAAAAATGAAAAAGATTTTTATTAGATTGAACCTGTTTCTGAATTCAGTTTTTAATATTTTATTATGTAGTATTTTTAAGTTCATTAGTTCCGGATAAATTTGTAATTTGCTTTTGTTTTTTTATGGATATGTAGCGGATGATTTAGATAGATTTGATTTGAATTTAAAGTATAATTAATTAGTTGATGAAATAATAAAATTAATGGATTTGAATAGTCAGATACCCTTATTAAAACTGAAGAATGTGTTAATCCTTTGAGCTTTCTAGAATGGTGTCTTTTTCATGTGGAAGCATGATCATGCTGTTCGCTGCATTTAGTTGTTGGTACTCTTGAGTTGTAAATTATTTGATCTATCACATGCTGTTAATGGTTTTTTGTCTTCTACTGTAAATTTTTAAACTTAATCAGTTGTACTTTAGGATTTGGTGGGATATTTGTATTGAAGTTTATCTCTGCTTGAGATTTGTGATGTTATGCTCTAATAACTTTGATGGAATTGTTGTGAATTTGCAGATTTTTGTTCTTGCGAGTGGGCCTCCTGATGGCCTCAATGTAGCTGCAGTTCCTATCTCCAATCTTGCTTTAGTCCTTCAATTCCATTACTCTGGGAACTTAAGTAAGGTTTTATACTTCTGTCTTCATTAATGATCGTTGGGGAGCTAGAGATTGGTTTCACACAAGTTCCATCAGCTCTGGAGTTTGGCAACTTCTTGGGAGGGAAGAAGCTTTATTCCGCTGCCATCTCTGTTCATGTCTCGTAAATCAGACAGCCCTGTTCAAACCCAGATGGCTGTGGCTTTATTCAGTAGTCCACTTGGTAGGGAATACTTTGAGCATAAGAGCATGGGAGAAAGACAATCTACTGGAAGGAGAAGGGTTTTTGTGCAAACTGAAACCGGTTGTGTCTTGGGCATGGAGTTGGATCGTAGTGACAACGCACATACTGTGAAGAGGAGGCTGCAGATTGCCCTTAATGTCTCAACTGAAGAGAGCTCGCTAACTTTTGGGGATGTTGTCTTGAAGAATGACCTTAGGGCTGTTCGGAATGATACTGCCCTTTTTCTTACACGTAACCTTATGCACAGAAGTTCATCCACTCCATGCATGTCACCTACTGGACGAGATATGCAGCAAAGGGACAAGAGTGGTCCTATTGAGATATTAGGGCTATCAAGTAGCTTGGATATAATGAAACATATGGTCAAGGACATTGAGAAGGCAATGAAGATGGGGGTAGATCCAATTCCAGTTCGTGATGGGCTTGGAGGTGCATATTATTTTCTTAACAGAAGAGGTGAGAGTGTTGCAATTGTGAAACCAGCGGATGAGGAGCCTTTTGCCCCAAATAATCCTAAAGGTTTTGTTGGTAAAGCTCTTGGACAACCAGGTTTGAAACGTTCAGTTCGGGTTGGGGAGACAGGCTTCAGGGAAGTTGCAGCTTATCTTCTTGACTATGGCCATTTTGCAAAAGTTCCTCCAACTGCGTTAGTGAAGATTACTCACTCGATATTCAACGTCAATGATGGAGTCAATGGGAAAAACATCCAGGGGAAGAAGCTGGTTAGCAAGATTGCATCACTGCAGCAGTTCATACCTCATGATTTTGATGCAAGTGACTATGGGACATCTAGCTTCCCAGTTACTGCTGTGCATCGTATAGGGATATTAGACATTAGGATTCTTAACACAGATAGGCATGCTGGTAATTTGTTGGTTAAAAAAGTTGGGGCTTTTGGTGAGGTGGATTTAATTCCTATTGATCACGGGCTTTGCCTGCCAGAAGCTTTGGAGGACCCATACTTTGAGTGGATTCATTGGGCTCAGGCTTCGATTCCATTTTCCGAGGATGAGCTTTCTTACATTGAAAATCTGGATGCTGCTCGTGATTGTGAGATGTTACAAAGGGAACTACCTATGATTCGGGAGGCTTGTTTGAGAGTCTTAGTACTCTGCACCATTTTCCTCAAGGAGGCAGCTGCTAATGGTCTGTGCCTTGCTGAAATTGGTGAGATGATGACTAGGGAGTTCCGCAGTGGGGATGAGGAACCCAGTGAACTGGAGGTTGTTTGTTTGGAAGCAAGGAAGATGTTGGCAGAGAGGGAAGAACTATCTCCCAGGACTGACTTGGGAGATGATGAATTCCTCTTTGACATAGATTGTGATGTAGCTGGGTCAGATTTTGCTCCGAAGACGACAATGGATGGTCCTCTTGCCAGAGCACTTTTTCAGCCTGGATTTGGAAGCGGGCATGGTCGCAATCCACTTTCCAAATTGGATGAGAGCATTGAGGAAGAGGAAGAGGAAGAAGAAGGTGATGGAGAATATCCTGAGGGTTTTGTCACTTTCCCCCCTCAGGAAAAAGTCCCAACGGTTTCGAAACTTTCTGTGTCACTGAAAAACACCATGTTAAGTGAGAAAAGCCAGAAACATCAGAATCATTCTGGAGGAATTGCAGATAATGGCTATTATGGGAATACATCATCTGGTCATAAGAGTGCCAATGAGCAGCTTCTTGCAAGCACAAGCTTTGTAAAGCTGGCTGATATGACTGAAGATGAATGGATAACGTTTCTGGAGAAGTTTCAAGAGCTGCTGTACCCAGCATTTGCCAAGAGGAAATTAATAACCTTAGGTCAGAAGCAAAGACTGAGGCTTGGTACCTCGTGCCAGTTTTGAAGTTGAGCAATACTTTGATATGTGATAGAGGGGACTATAGAACGAAGAATAAGGGTTTAGAGGTTACTGTTAGGATAGTTCTTGTTTATGAGCTTTGGATGGGTGCTTTAGTTGAGAACGAGGATTGGAAGAACTGTTGTAAATATGCTTGTTGGCCGAGTAGAATTGGTTGTAGTTTGATTTTATGATTTCATTTTTCTTTCTGTTGGCTGGCTTGTCTGATAAATAACTTGTAGGATAAAATCGTGAAATGAAACTTATATGTATATAATGAAAGCCTTTGTTTCCTTTTTTTGTTTTGATTTGATTACTGCAT
Organism: Cicer bijugum; assembly: GCA_037974875.1. Classification (NCBI taxonomy): domain Eukaryota; kingdom Viridiplantae; phylum Streptophyta; class Magnoliopsida; order Fabales; family Fabaceae; genus Cicer; species Cicer bijugum. The sequence goes on from JBBPBT010000623.1 coordinate 4,436,940, forward strand.
ATACTTTAATATCTGGCTGAAAATAACATTGATATGTTACTCTATGCACTCTGCAATCAGTATTTGGGATCTGATGAGAAGGTGCTAGAAAGACATGAATCTGGTTGAGATTGAGTTTTATAACGTGGTCGGGTGTGTCATGTTCAGTTAACCTTTTTCAAAAAAAAAAAAGAGTAATGTTAAAATAACTAATTGCTTTTGGAATGAATTTTACTTGTGAACAATATTTTCATGTAAAGGGTGTTTATGCTCTTGTAATGCAATTACACTCTTCTAGTAAATAGAGATATCTTTTTCAGGGCCAAGATCATATATTAGGAAAGTTTATTCTAATGTGGAGATAAACACTACCACTATACATCAAAAAAGTGTTTAGACTTTTAGATCAAGTAGTCATGATTTGTAGATAACATTTCATAGAAAATATGAAAAAAGCACCAGCATGGTGGGGTTGGAGGAATCAACATCCAGCATTCTTTCATAAGTATGAAGCCCATCATAATCATGAAAACAGGGGCATCTTTTGTTGGCTTCTTGTGTCATGCTGCTTCCATGTTCGGCTAGATAAACCGGCCTTGGGTATTCGGAATGTGACATATTTGTGAGTCACAGATATACATTTGTCACCAATCAAGTAAGCTTCTGTTTTCATAATTGGCTGTCATCAAGTATTATTTTTATGCCGTCTCAAAATCTACAAGTTTTTCTCTTTGCGGTGCAGACAAATTAAGAATAAAATTTTATTTTAGGTATTTTTTATGTTATGTGACATTTGTTGCTTCTGAACTGGACAGAGCCTTATCACTTGTTAATTGTTACTACTGTTTTAAATATAAACAAAAATGAGTCACAGAATTTATATATTTAGTCTAAATTTTATATTAAATATATAAATTTTATTTGACTATATTTTTACTTATACTTGAGATTGGATCGAAGAAGTATTATGGTGACAGATAGTATAAGGGATTTGAATTTCAATAATGATATATTATTGATAATTCTCATCAGTTTTAACAATGGATTTTAAATCCAACTTGAGAACAATTTAAAGATATTTTGGTAAAGGAGTAGTACTGTGAGTCGATCAACCTCAAATCAATGGTCGAAATCAATGTGTGTATAAACACAATAAATTCATATGGGGTTCGAAGACAAAACAAAGAGTTATTTAGCACTGACTTTTGTATTTAAAATGCTGCTTAAAGCACTAGGGGTGTTATCAAGTCTCAATAATGTTGTATTGAAGTTAGCTATAAAGCATGATAGTGAAATTTGGTAAATGTCCCGGTCATTTTGTACTCTAACATCTTCTTTTGGATCGGATCAAATTTTGTATTGTACTATGAATTTTTTTATATGTTCCATTTCATGCAATTGAAGACTATTTTTAGATTTATTCAACAAGTGAGAAATCAATACTTTTAGCCGTTAGATCTACTCAACAGTTCACTACATATCGTAAGGCGGTGAATGTAAGAAAGGATATACATTGATATAATATTATTATTTTTTAAAAATTGTTTATTAGGTAAAGATGTAATTTATTTTTTTAGGGTGATCATAAAGTGAAGTAAATAGACAAACGAGTACATGAAAAAAGTACAAAGTTCATTTTGTATTGTTGTTGGAGATAGGTATGAGTGAAATTGAAAGGTGACTTTTGATGACATGGAAGCCTAATCCATTAATATGTATTTTCTGTAATACTATATTACCATTTGTCTTGAAACTGAACATTGAGATAATGAGTGATTTAATGTGAAGATTTTAACGGTTTGTTTTGCAAGATATGATGATTCACCTAAGAGAGGAGGGTGGAAAGGGAATAATAGACAAAAGAAGAGTGGGAATCAAACTTGTCTTCTTGTCCCCGTAATTAACATGTCAAAGCAAATTAGTGACATAAACGTTTTTGGGGATATTTTGTTAAGTTGAACAAACTTATGATAGACCATTCTGAGAATACAAGTCATGGTTCACTAATACCATGAAAGTAACATAGGAAGCCTAGTTAATGTTACAAGTTATTCCTTTTAACCCAAAAAGTTTATTTTTAGTTATTATTTTGTTAGTGAGGTTGTTGAACCTTATGACATACTCCTCACACCAATATCTTTACCTCTCCTCTAAACTATATAAACTACTTTATCACTTGTTAGATATAAATATTAGTTATTAATTAAATTTAAATTTAAAAGTTAGATAGAGTGATTTCTAGGCAATTAGTTAAGTCTTTGCTAACTCTATGTAAAGAGTATATTACATATTCATTTTGTAATCCTTTATAATATTTTTAATCTCTTTTCTATATTTTCTATCAAAATTCCTACCAGCGCTACAAATTGTGTTTTTAGTTTCTAATGTACAATATAGTTGGGGGCAAAAGGGTCTCCTTGAAACAATAAGTAACCAAAACAAAGCTAAAGAATGGTAATGAGTAAATTATATAATGATAGGTAAAAAATATTGAGGTAAATAAATAATGGGAAAATTAGACCTAAAACTTCTCTCTCTGTTCCATTTTTTTTTTGTATTTTTAAAATTATTCACACATATAAATAAAATAAATTTTTTTTGTTACTTTTGATGATATTTTTTCTTGTCCTAACTATTTATTATCACATTATTCATGTCTTTCTTTGCAATAAAAAACTAAGAATATTATTGATAAAAATATAATTAAAAAAGTTATTAATATTGCATTGAATTTTAAAAATTATTAGTAAATAAAAATAAAATTCTTCTACAAGATGAAAGGAATGGATGAAGTATTAGCATATAGCAGCAAATAGCTTTGAAAAAAACATCTTTCTCAATATAGTTTGTATTTACATGTCACACTAAACAAGTAGATTACAAATAGTCTTGCTTTTCTGAAAATAACTCTAATTCTAACTAACCCACTTTCTTTCTTTATTGGTTGATTGTGGCAAAATAGGGGTTGGCAAATATACATACACCAAGGGATAGAAATTGGAAATAATAGGGGAAAAACCCAAAGACCCAAATTAGACAAAAGAAACAAAGGATTTATACAAATTACAACATTAATGTCATTTACTTGCATTACACGTTTGAAAAATTGAGCAATTACACTTACAAAACCAAACTGAAAATAGTGATGGTGAATTGAATGTATGTTAGATATGCCTCCAAGGTCTTTCTGCTAGGCTTACACATTCACAATGCCTATAACAATCCACAAGATGATCAATGGTCAATCCAGCAGCTTGCATAAAAGAGTGCACTATCACTGGGCCCACAAACCTAAACCCACGTTTTACCATGTCCTTGCTAAGAGCCTCTGCTTTTGGACTCCTTAATGGGACACTTCTTGGATATTTGTATTTGTTAATTATTGGTTTGTGGTTTACAAAACCCCATATGTAGCTACTAAATGATCCACATTCCCTAACAATCTGTAGATTAAAATTTAGATGTAACTAATTAGCAAACAAGATAAATTCATGAAAAGTAAAAAGGAAGGTCTTGTCCAAGAGACTCCCATCAGATAAGGTCTAAGACACAAAATCTATTGTTGTCAAAATACAAAAATAAAGTTTATTGGTGTAATTTTTCAAATTTTAAGGTATGCAAGTGTACACTTTCACCATTTATCGGATCTGCCCCTAATTTAAAAAGGGATAGATGTAACAATGTTAATTTTTCAAAATAAAAATGGTAATCCAAACATAAATATCTAAAAAAACGCTTTAAATGAGATTCTGTTGTAAATAATTTCTCTTAACATAAATCATGTTCAGTATATTTTTTTAAATAGTGATTTTTATTATAGTAAATAAATACAAAATGAATTTTTTTTAAAATAATTCTAAAAAAAAGAATTTTTATTTTATTTTATAATTTATAACAAAAAATCCATAAATCTAAAGAAATGATTTTTTGACATTAAAACATTGATGTCCAATATAGTGTCATAAGTTCTTTTGTGTAATTTTAAAATAAGTGTAAGATATAGAAAGTAAAAAGTCAAAAAGAGATGGATAAAATCATATGATATCACATACAACCTTGTAATTGCATCAAGGCTTACCTTCTTAACTTATAAAAAGAAGAATAACAAAATTTGAATAGATATGAATTGAATAGTTACCTTCATTATGCATTTGGCATTATCCACAATGCACATAACTCTGCTATCAGCTAAAGAAAGTGCTTTGTTTGATGCTATCTCTATGATTTCCTTTTCCTCCATTTTGGCAACAGTGTAAGGATCAAATCCAGCAAAAACTTCTCTGCAAAAAAAATTATACTATATTTGTATTAATTTATAGAAAGAATGTAATAATTAAATATAACTTACTATACAAAATGTTACCTTAGTGTTTCCTTTCTTTTTATAATTTCTGTCCAATTGTAGTCCATGAGCAATCCAGACATTGCAAGAAGCTCAAACAATTTGCTGTTTCATGATTTAACCAATTAAGAAGATAGTTGTCATATCAATGCCTATGCATCTAAATAAATGTAAAGACTTTAATTGTTAGTACTTACTTGTCGTCATAAGCTGGAACTCCCCAACATTCATCATGAAATTCTATGTATACCTTATCTGCATTAGGCATCTATATTAATTACTGTTATGTTGATTCAAATATTTCCTTTTGTTATTTATGGACCAATGAAGAAATGTTACAGTTGTAAAACAAGTGTGGACAATCTCAATTAATAATTGTTGAAAAATTAGTTAGATTTTTTGGATTAAAGTGAAAAATTGGTTAGATATGCTTAAAGAAAAGTAAATATACAACCATTGATTAATGATATTGATTAATCAGTAAAGACCAACCATTATTGTTATAGAAAGTCTTTAAATTTTTTTAGATTTTTTCCAACTAAAACTTTTCACTTTCAGTAAAAAGAGGATTTGTTCGTTGTATTTTTCTTGAAAAACTTTCAATCTATCTTTTTCATTTAGCCACTTCTTTTTCAGTTTATGAGCAATGCACAAGACTTGCAATGTATATCTTTATTATTATATTAAAAAGTTGATTAGTACTTCTCCACCCAAAACTGGATTAATTTTGGGAATTTTAGAGCAATTTTGTAATACTAATTTATTTTTAAATTTGATTTATAATTCATTTCATTTTAAATGCTAAAATTATTATTTTGTCGTTCAACATAAAATGTAACAAATTGAGGAATTGAAAATTGTGTGAACATAAATGCATTGGAACATAGAATTTCAAATGTGAGTGCTGTTTTCCCATTTATTATGAATTTCAATATTTGAAAATATGTAAGGATGACTCATGCAGTAGAATTATTATGTTTTTCATACCAATTTCTAGAAACTTTTTGATATGTATTCTTATGTTAATTATCTATTAAATACACAATATCTCTCTCCCAATGACTCATTAACTCAACTATTTCTGTTTTTTAACTTTAATATATGCATATGAAACTTCCATGACATTCTCTCTAGATAATATTTGCCAACGGGTGATAGTTCATGTGATTATTTTTTACGGTTTCTTTTATGTGTTTGTGTTTTTTTTCTTTCGTATTCACTTCCATCATCTAATTATTTTTTGTGTTTTAAAATATGACTTTTGTGTGTGCATTACATGAGTTTATGATCTAATTTTTT
>JBBPBT010000623.1:4449584-4461424 GCA_037974875.1 Cicer bijugum
GCTAACATAAGTTTCAAAACTTTAAAAAGTTTGATACATAAGTTTTTTGAAAACCAAATTTTTGAAATATAATTTTATATTTCGAAACTTTAGATGAAAATGAAAGTTTTGAAAATTTTAAATATTTGGAATTTTATTTAAATTTATTAAATGTAAATTTGTTTCAAAATAATAATATTATTTTTTAAAAAATTTCTATCATTCAATTTCAAATAGATTTAAATTTCTTTTTTCGAAAATTTACTATTATGAAATTTCCTATTTTTATATAAAGTAAAAATGGGTAAAATAGTATTTTTAAATAAATTAAGGGGATGAGATGTAGAGGTGAGGGTTGACAAATAAAAAAAAACATTGTTTCAATTGGAGGCCCATAATCAAAGGGCTTAGAAGCGGATTTATTAAGAAAAGTTTAACACTTTAAAGCTTAATTGATGACTATAGTCACAATATATTGGAGGGTCCATTTTTAGGAGAGAAAAATAATATATTTAATATTTTAATTATTAAATTTTTTTTCTCTGAAATGGAACATCAAACACTTAAGGGGATTCAAATTCAATTAAGTGTTTTATCGAGGGAAGTGGTGATAATTAATTGTGCCTTCTCCTTAAATAAAAAAAATATATGTTTTATAAATTTGATGTAATTATATTTTTGTCTCATATTTCGTCATTCTCACAAAAATAGTTCCCCCGTCGTAAAAACAAACTATTTGATATTTAAATTTTCACATTTTTTGCAAATAAAATCCTCCATGGTGAATATTTATCAACATTGTCATTGTGATCATCTTCTCATCTTGTTTCTTCATCGATTCATCTTTGTTATTTCTAATGGAAGACAAAGACACAAACGGAGGTGTGATGTAATATTCCGTTTTTTTGAGACATTAACTAACGAAATTATAAACGTAAAGATACAAATTCGTTTTTATTTATTTATAATTATCTCAAACATTCATTTACCTTAACATCAATTAATAACATTTTTAGTTATATTTTCAAAAATAATGAATCAAAGTATTTGCAATTACTAAAAGTAAATTTAATATGTTAAACAAAAGAAACTCCTAGAGTCAAAACTCTTGATGTTTTACTACCCAAACATAAATCTTAGTTGGTTATGAACTTTGGACTTATGGAAAACTCACCCAACAAGTCTAACCCCGACACAAAAGTATCTCGGAGCCTCCAACTGCCTCGCATTTCTCCTATTGGGTTGACCGTGACATCATTCACTCAAGTAACACTAAATGTGACGTTCTGTCAAATGTAAGGGTCATCTCCAAATAACAAACATATGAAAATTATATGAGCCGAGCCGGCTCATATGAAAATAACAAACATATGTAAGGGTAATCTCCAAATAACAAACATATGAAAATAACAAACACGAGCCGGGCCGGGCCCTGCCGGTCCAGGCAGGACGGACGGCGGCGCGCGCACGTGTGTGGTGGTCCATTTGCTTGCGTTCTTCCTCATTCACAAAATTGGGGTTCCCCTTGGGGACCAACCCAAGTCCATTACCTTCACCTTATAAATACTACTAATGAGTGTATTCTCTCCTATGTGGGACTTCTCATTTTTTCCAATTCACAACACTAGTTCTTCATTAATTGCCATCATTAATTCCATTCATTTTCCATCATTTCCAACAATCCCCCATTTGAATTTTAAAAAATAGGTTCTTGAATAGCGTCAAACGCTTCTATAAGATTATGCATAAACAAAGGTGTCTCTTGACTTAAACCTTTGCGTAGCAAGTAAGATTCAGATTCAACAAGAGTGACTCGTAGTCTTGTAGTCTTGAACTCTATCTCTGACATCAAACTCACACATAACCTTTTCATAGGGTGTAATCTCAAAATCCCGTGCATTTAGGGCCATGCACGTGTATCACAGTGTAGTGAACTCTCTAGGAATTCTTCCTTAAAATTCCATAGGAAGCGGCCCCCATTTCCTCATTCATATAGGTGAGTCTATCAAGAGTACTCCTGTAGCTAGGTACTCCACTCCTCATATAGTATAGATCTCATTAAGAGTTTCTATTATCTCATCTTTTCATCGCATCAGGACTCATGCTTCCCTCATATATTATGTAGCTTGTTCATCTCATATCACTATGACTTGTTATTACCCATTGAACCTAATTCTTGGGATCTCCAGTCTTTTTGGTCGGGTTACCATCATAGGTGACTCATCAATCTATAAGCAATACTCTCATCCTTTTGGATGTATTTAGGACTTTCTCTCTAGCTAATCCTTTCGTCAAAGGATCTGCTAAATTCTCATCAGTGCATACATGATCCACTATAATAGCTCATTTAGAAAGTAATTCTCTAACTGTGTTGTGCTTACGACGAATTTGTCTTCTTTTACCATCGTAATAACGATTCTCAATTTTTGCAATAGTCGCGGTACTATCGCAGTGGATCAACACAGCTGGCAATGGTTTTTCCCACAAAGGGATCTCTATTAGCAATCATCTCAACCAGCTTGCTTCTTCACTAGCAGTAGCTAGTGCTATCATTTCAAATTCCATAGTGGACTGAGCCAATATAGTTTGTTTCTTTGATTTCCATGACACAGCACCACCGACTATGTTGAAACCATAGCCACTGGTTGCTTTGGAATCATCTGATAAGGTGTTCCAATCGGCATCGTTGTATCCTTCTAGGACGACAGGAAATCTTTGATAGTGTAATCCGAGACTCATGGTTCTTTTAAGGTATCTCATGACTCTTTCAATAGCGTGCCAATGCTCCATACTAGGTCTGCTAGTAAACCTGCACAACAATCCCACGAAGTATGCTATGTCAGGTCTAGTGCAAGCAGTGACATACATGAGGCTGCCAATGATGCTTGCATATTCAGTTTGTCTAACACCTTCACCAGAGTTCTTGAAAAGTTTCACATTTGGATCATATGGTGTGCAAGCAGGTTTACAGTCAAATTAATTATATTTCTTTAGGATCTTTTCAATGTAGTGAGATTGATCCAAAGAAATTCCATATTCCGACCTAGTAATCTTAATTCCAAGGATTACACTTGCTTCTCCGAGGTCTTTCATATCAAAGTTGTTACTCAAAAATGATTTCACTTTATTTACAGCATGAATGTTTGATCTAAATATGAGTAAGTCATCTACATAGAGACATATGATAGTGCAAATGTTATTTTCATATTTGTAATAAATGCATTTGTCACTTTCATTCACTTTAAACTCATTCAACATGATTAAGTTATCAAATTTTTCATGCCATTGCTTAGGAGCTTGTTTAAGACCATACAAAGATTTATCTAACTTACAAACCTTGTTTTCTTGTCCATGAATTATAAAACCTTCAGGTTGTTCCATATAAATTTCTTCTTCCAAGTCACCATTTAAAAATGTTGTTTTAACATCCATCTGGTGTATCACCAGGTTATGAATAGCCGCAAGTGATATTAGCACCCTTATGTATGTTAGCCTAGTGACTAGTGAAAAAGTGTCGAAGAAATCTATATTTTCTCTTTGTCTAAACCCTTTGGCTACAAGGCGTGCCTTGTATTTTTCAATTGATCCATCGGGTTTTAGTTTCTTTTTTAAAATCCATTTACAACCTATGGGTTTACAACTAGGAGGCAAGTCTACTAAATGCCAAGTCTTGTTAGACTCTAGAGAATCCATTTCATCGTTTATAGCTTCTTGCCATAGATCTGCATTCAAAGAAGACAAAGCTTCTTTAAGATTTGTAGGATCCTCTTCTAAATTATAGGCCATATATTCTGGTCCATAATCTTTAGCAACTCTTACTCTCTTACTCCTTCGAGTTTCTGTTTCGTCTTGTTTGTTGCTTTCAATGTTTCTTATCACCGGGACTTGACTAGGTTCGCTGCCCCCACTATTTCTCGATTTGAAAGGGAATTTATTTTCGTAGAAGTCAACATCATTTGACTCTATGATCACTTTCACATTTAGGTCATAAAACCTATACGCTTTACTGTTTACAACATATCCTATGAAAACACATTCATATGCTCTACTTGTGAGTTTAATTCGCTTGGGATCGAGGATTCTGACATAGGCCAGACAACCCCATGTTCGAAGATAAGATAAGTTGGATTGTCTTTTCTTCGTTATCTCATAAGGAGATGTTTGGTTTCAGATTTTGGAACTTTATTCAAAACATAGCAAACAATCAAAATGATTTCCCCCCAACAGTGAGATGCAACACTAGAGTTAAGCATAATAGCAACAACTAATTCAGTAAAAGTTCTATTCTTTCTTTTAGCTTTGTCATTCATTTCAGGTGAATACGGTGCGATAGTTTCATGTATAATTCCTTGGGTTTTGTAAAACTCATTAAATAAACTAGAATCATACTTTGTTCCTCTATCACTACGAAACTTCTTAATCTTTTTATTAAATTGATTTTCAATTTCAGTTACAAAGATCTTAAACATGTCAAGCGCTTCACTTTTATTTTTCATCAGATATACAAAAGTTAAGTCAGAGCAATCGTCAATAAAAGTTATGATATAACGTTTTCCATTTATAGTCAGTGTTCCATCAAGTTCACATATATCAGAGTGTATTAATTCTAGGGGTTTAGATTCTCTAACTACTGATTTATGTGATTTCTTTGTTATCTTAGCTTGATTACAAAAATCCCATTTTTCAAAATCCTTTGGTGATAACTTTGGAATTAAGCCTAAATTACTTATGTTTGAAATCACATTTTTGTTCATATGACAGAGCCTAGCATGTCAAATATTAAAATCACACAACATGTAAGCAGAAGGAGACATTTTATTCAATTCAACATTTAATTTAAACATGCCATCAGTGGCGTACCCTTTCACTACAAAAATACCATTTTTAGAAATGGTGTACAAATCTGCCCCTATAGATTGAGTGAACCCTGCCTTATTGAGAAGAAACCCAGAAACCAGATTCTTCCTTATTTCTGGAGTGTGCATGACATCCTTCAGAATTAAGGTTTTTCCAAATGTGAACGTTAGTTCCACATCTCCTATACCAGCAACATTAGTGGTGTGGGAATCTCCCAACAACACTTTCTTATCTTCAGCATCAGTGTATGTTTTAAACATAGCACAATCATAACAGACATGGCGAGAGGCGCCAGTATCTATCCACCACCCATCTGATCCACTTATAAGGTTGATCTCAGTTATCATAACAATGAATTGCTCTTCTGTCAAGTTAGCCTGATTTGCAGGGTCTGGCTTGTTCCCGCACTTGCGTGCCATATGACCCTCTTTCCCACAATTGAAACAGGTAAACAAGAGAGGGCCATTTCTAGGAGGTGGGTGCTATCTGGCATTAGGGACCTTTGGAGGGTTCCCATTCTTGTTGCTTTTCTTAGAGGAGTGATTCTGATTCTTTAGTTGTTTACCGATTGGCTTTAGAGCTGCTCCAATGAATTGCTTTTTCTTGTTATTTTCCACAAGAAGAACTTCATCTTTCTGGTCTTACTTTCGAAATTCCTCCTCAATTCTAAGGCGAATTATTAATCTTTCTAGAGAAAATTCTTTGGTTTTGTTCCTGAGAGAATTTTTAAAATCTTACCAAGCAGGGGGCAGTTTGTCAATAATTACAACAATCTAAAACTGTTCATTTAGGGACATACCTTCAGAGATAATCTCGTGAGCTATTTTCTGGATTTCATGAGACTAAGCTTCCACTGATCTGTCATCTGATATTTGAGGTAGCGGCTAACAACATACTTTTTAGCTCCAGCTTCCTCAGTATCATATTTCTTCTTTAGAGCATCCCAAACCTGTCGAACAGTATTGCTGTCAGAACTGTAGTAATCATACAAATCATCAGCAAGTCCATTAAGAATATAATTCTTACATAAGTAATCATTATGTTCCCATTGGGTTAATTCAGCAGCTATTTTATCAAGTTCTGATTGTTCAACAGCTGTTTCTGGAACAACAGGGATATCATCCTTCAGAATGTTGGCAACTTTTTTTGTGGTTAGAAAAAATAACATCTTTTGTTGCCATCGTTTGTAGTGACTGCCCTCAAACCGAAACGGTTTGTTGAAGTCATAAATAGAAGAACCTGACCTAGTAATTTCGTTGGTAGACATGGCAGTTCGAAAACGTCTTAAAATTGTTGTTTACGAAGTTTTTATAAAAACTTTTGAAAAAGAACAATGTCACCGATTAAAATTACTGGGTTGAGTCGCAGAGTAGGTCACTCTCTTTAAGGTGTTTCAAGGAACTTCCCAAATTGTGCAAGGCAGACTATCAACCACGAAGTCCCAAGGATAAAACAGCTTAGATACTCTATATCGGAGTTCTACTACACTGTAGAAAACCGTTCTAGAATTACACCCTCTGTATGGTAGTCGAATGATTTCCACTCGTAATATGGCACTAAGGCCACTCGTGAGAAATATAAGAAAAAAGTAAGAAGGGGGAGAAGTGAGAAAAGCCTCAAATATGGAGAGCTTTTGGTGTGCTTTTCCAACTGAGGTGAACTCTCTATTTATAGAGTAGTTCTACAACTGGATCTGAGAAAGATGGGGAATCCATCAGGCACAAGATCCATTATCTGACCACTAGAAGTGTGCTCACCACATAGCCGAGCCGGACGGACAGACGACGGTGGCGGCGCGCGTGTGTGTGGTGGTCCATTTGCTTGCGTTCTTCCTCATTCACAAAATTGGGGTGCCCTTTGGGGCCCAACCCAAGTCCATTACCTCCACCTTATAAATGCTACTGATGAATGTATTCCCTCCTATGTGGGACTTCTCATTTTTTTTCCAATTCACAACGCTAGTTCTTCATTAATTGCCATCATTAATTCCATTCAATTTTCATCACTTCCAACAAGCCAACTGAAGCGAATACATTTTCATTAGATACCTAAACTAAATATTGTTAAATATCTTACAACATTCTCCTTTAAGGCTAAATCAAGATAAAAAAAAATATTCAAGAAGGACTCTAGATCATGCTTCCCTTTCTATAGTTTGATCAAGTCAAGATCTCAATATATAGAAGGAGAGTAATTGTTCATAGAGAAAATAAGTGTTAACACAAAATATGAATACAAAGGTTTCACAAGGTTCTTCTTTGGCTATTATTGTGTGTAGACTTCTTATAATTAACTACTAGTGATTCATCATAGTTAACAATAACACATTCATCGTCATATATTGGATTGTTGTTTTCATCTTCATCAAACTCTTCATGAATGCCTTCTTTATCTTCAAAAACTTCATGTATATCATATTAATGATGTTGATGGTTTTACGATTTAGACAATTTGAGGCTATGTGTCCAAACCTTCGACACTTGTAGCATTTGGGTGTCTTGGTATTGTTGTCTTTTGTTGAGGTTTGATTAAAGAACTAGGTCGTAGGGTTGTGGTCTCTGAGAGTAAACATGATTTTGGTGGAGGAAAGATATTGGTATGAAGACTTTTTCAGTTATTGTTTCTCAACTCGAATGACCGTAAAAATAACATCATCCAAGAATTATTACTATTGGAGTTGAACTAGGTGAGCAATTTCAATGTTCAATCCTCCAAGATATTGATATTGCATTTCATCATTAACTTCACAAATTTTCCCACCAAATAAAAACATGTTTCTTTAGCTTGAAAGCAACGATCTTTACTTTTTGATTCGCTGGTCCTTATACTCAAACAAACATTCAATAGTTTGAAGTCAATCCATAAACTCATCCATTTGTAGCTTCTCTTTGAAATATGAAATGTTTATCTTGACATCATTGATTCTAAATTGTTTTCCTTGTGAATCGGTGCTTCAACTTGATCTTGATGAAGACTCACTACTTGAGTCATTGTCTTCAAATCTTCATAGTGCTGCTAAAAGGGCTTGTTGGACATTCATAGTCTCTTGTAGTTGTTGAATTTGTAGCCTCATTTTTTTCATTTCAATTTCATTCAAACTTATCTCGTTCTATCAACATTTTTCAAAAATAGTGAATAGTTGAACTTTTTGGCGAAAACTGCGATGGTGTGTGGAGGATTTGTTGACGATGTTAGTTTGTGGAAAAATAAATGGCCGCAAAATGGAGTTTACAGCTTCTTGCTCACTTGAACACTTATTTTTCTATAATTTTCTTGTTTTAACTCAACTCTAGGATAGGTAACCTCCTAAATCTAGCTCAAGGACATGAAGATGTTGGAACCAAGTTGATTTTCCACTTATAGTTTTGATGTTAACAAAAGTATTTTATAAGAACAGTAAATTTTGATAAGTGAGTTCATTAAGTATACAAAAATTGAAAGAAGTAAATCAAATGAAGGTATCAAAGGAAGAAAATCATAGGAAGCGACTAGAGGAAAGAATAAGTAACGAGAGGATGAGATTAGAGGAAAACAAAGTATACGCGTTTGCCTTTGAAAGTAATGTGCAACTGAAGGTTACGAATATTGTCTTTTATGTTGGGTGTTTGGGTCTGATGTTTGGTCTGAAAACTGGATATGAAGATTGCTTATGAAGAATGACTTTGAAGCTAAGTCTGAAGACTTCCTCTTATGATTGAATTTGAAGCATCTCTCTGAATTCTTTGCATGCTTCTGATATGCACAAACTCAGCATGCCTCTAAAGAGTTCATATCAAAGTATAATTAATTCTAAAGAGTTCATATCAAATCATAAATTTAAAGCTCACAATCTGCTAATCAAAATAGTGCAACACACTCCAAATGTTGTCTTTGATATACAACCTCTAATGTTGCACTAACTCAAAAGTTTCAACAAGGTGATTTGCGCAATGCCAATAATTCTATTAATGCAATTCTGCCTCTAACTATCATATTCAATAAACACATCATCTCACTCCAACAAGAAATTCAATGCCTATAATGAAAAGTCAACAACTGAAATTGAAAGAGTAAAGCATAGAAAGAGACTCAGTCGAGTAAAAAACTTGTGAAGATCCAAGAATGACCCGAATTCATTCCAGCTCAAAACAAGCAAGAGTATGAAAGATGATAAGTGTTTTTGAAGAGAATCTAAAATAAGATTGGATTCTGATTTATAGTTGAAGAAGATATTTGGCCAAATTGAAAAGAATATATGATTAAGATTCGTTTGAGAAGATATGATCAAGATCTTAGCAACAAGAAGATATGATCAAGATCTTATCAACAAGAAGATATGAATTATTTACAATAATATTTGATCAAGAATTATCACAAGAAGATATGAATTATTTACAATAATATTTGATCAAGAATTATCACAAGAAGATATGAATTATTTACAAGAAGATTTGATCAAGATTTATCTACAAGAAAATATGAATTATTTATAAGAAGATATGATAAAGAATTGTTTACAAGAAAAAACACTCAAGAGAAGATACATTCATTATATGCAAAGATATGATTCAGATTTTGCAAAGACAAAGGAGAAACCATAACCTATTCTATAAATAGATACTCAAGGCTGAAGAAGGATAACAAGAGGACTCATAAACACAAAATTTCCTAAGTAATTAGAGTTCATAAAGTTAAGGTCTAGAGAAACACTTGCTCAAAAGAAATATTTTCTAAAAGTGTTTTCTAGTGTAAGAGTCATTGTTACAATCAGTTTGTTAAAAGCAAATTAATGTGTTCCAAACTCTTGTAACCCAGCTCAATAGTGATTTTTGTGTTTCTCAAGCAATTTGTAGGTTTTCACCTTGTGAAAACTTGACTTGTAGGGTTAAGGTGGTGTGTGCCTTCAACAATATGTGGTTTTCAAGTTGTGTGGATATGACTTGGCTAATAGAGTCAAAGTGTTTGCGTTCTTCAAAAGGTATGTAGACATCAAATTGTTTTGAGAAAACTTGTTTGTAGGATCAGATGATGTGTAATTCAAATTTTGAATTAGTAGATTAAATTCTTCTGAGGAGATTAAATGTAATTACCAAGTTGATGGTGAACTATGATAAATTCTTAGATTACTTTAATTATGTATTTTTTTTACTTCCGCTTCTTATCACTTAACTTAATTGTTACTACTTTTATTCTACATAAGTCACCAAACTTAAACCAATTTTAAATAAACCAATTTTATTCTTATGTCATGTTTGCACCTTTAAATGAAATGTAGAAATAGAGAACGTTGTTATTGTATGATTGTCAAACACTTGGTGACAAGTCCTATTTAAACTATTCTTGTACGGCTTTACAAGATAGATATTTCTAGAGGCATTAATTAATGGAAGTAATTGATTACACGAAAAATCTAGAGAATAAGAATACTCTAATTCATATATATCTTGAGTAATAGAGATATTTTATTGTTGTTCTTTAATATAGTGTATCTTGAAAGTTTTATAATATTCTCTATTTTTTGAAAATTCCAATATATTCTCTATCATCTTTTGTCAAAACGGTTTACTCAATTTAAATAATAGTATAAAAGTATATGGATCAAATGTCGATAATTAGTTATTTATTCTTATGTGGGAAAAGAAAAGTATAAAAAGTAAAAAGAAAAGATTAATAGCAAAACATACATTAAAACCACAAATGAATCATGTGTGGTTAAGTGGAATTTGTTTCAATTTGACTCAACTTGATAAAATTCATTATACTCAAGGCTGACTCAACTTGTTTCATATGGCTCGTTAGCTCAAATTACAAATTAAAAAAAACATCCTCAATATTATTTTATTATTGAATCAAATAATGAAATAAATAAATCGAACTATATATAATTTGAGTTCAACCGATCATATATTCATCAAAAACTACTTAATCTTCAGCTGAAATTCACCTCGTTTGGATCATATACCAAGATCTAATCAAGTTAATTGTTCGAATCGAGTTTTGAAACTTTATAACAAAAATTACCATTGTAAAAGAACACAATAAACCTTATAATTAAATTATGTCTATGGAACACTTCCTCTAAGTGACTTTCATTTGACATATGTTAATTTTACAGTACAGTGACAAAAAAGAATATACTATGACAATTGGAGATACAAGAAACTCTTCAGCTAGAAAAACATAAGGAAAATTAGAAAAACACCAAAATATATCTTATATCTTGCATTGATCTAAGTTGGGATTTTAAAAAGTACTCTCATTTGTTGTTCTTAGGTGGATGATGCCTTGGTGAATGATAGTCAGCAGTAAAAGCAACAAAACCAACACCAACCTCATCAGACAAATGGCTTCTCAAACTTTTCTTTCCATTTGCACTCAATTTCTTTGAGTCTATTGCTGCTAGGGTTTTCTCCTTATTTTTGTTTATACTTGCATTTATAACTTTAGCCTGTTCAACAAATCCCATAAATAACCATTAATATCAATATGTTCCATAATCCATGCAAACTTGCATCAATAATAAAAAAACTAGATTATTTGTCTACGCAGTTCAAATGATAAAAGACGGTAAAAATATTTAATATATTAATATGTAGATTCAAATTTGCACTACTCTCTTCTCTTTATTTAATGTGTAAAAAAGTTCGACTAAACTTTAATGTGTAAAAACACTAAAAGAGTTTTAAAAGTAAAGTTCAGTGTTTAAATCTTAAAAATATGATTTAAATTTTAATTTATCAATATTTGTTTCTTAAAAAAAACTAATAGAGAAGATATTAGTAACCAAATTCCTAATAATAAAAAGTATCTACATATAATATTTTTAAATCTAAAACAACTATGAAAATGTAATATTTTTAACCTAAAATTTCCATAAATAAACTTTTGAGTGAATCTGACATTCCTATATAAAAAGTTTATGTAAAAAGTTATGAAGACCATTTTAATTTTAATTTGTTTAACCCCTCTTTAAGGGACATACACACACTATGTCACACAAAATAATACATATGTTCTTCAAAAAA
>JBBPBT010000623.1:4471820-4533245 GCA_037974875.1 Cicer bijugum
TCTACAGTCATTGATAATTTGAGATTAATAATATAAGTTTAATTGTCATGTGTTGTTAACTATTATACTATCAATATATCATAATTATTTATGAACATAACTTTAGAAGTAATTATAATAAAAGTCAGACATCTTTAATAATTTAACGTTTATGATTGACTGACATTATAAAAATATTTATATTGATAGTGTATACGAATTAAATCATAATAATACAATATTATTTTTTTTTATTATTCTTAATATAACAATGAAAATGCATATTATAATACTTAACATTTTTTGTGTACATATTGTGGTATATATGTGAAATTTTATTCTAAGTTATAATTATACTATGAACATTTTTAACTTATTTTTTTAGTTATCATACTACAATTGTTTTTGTACAATTATTTTCATTTTGTTAAAAAAGAAAATATATTAAGAACTCAAACTACACGAATCAACTCTTTCAATATTATCATCTAAAAAAGAAAAATATGAACTCAGCATAACTATATCAAAATATACATAATGAATTCTATGTACAAAGAGTTGAACACATTTATTACTTTAAGATCAATATACACTACTTCAACTTATAAGTGATGGGAGTGAATAAAATTGAACAAAACCTTTTCCAAGAACCAGTTGTAGATGTTGAAGGGATGTATAACCACAATGAATTATATTAAAAGCCACTTTAGAGTCAGACACTTAGCGATCCAATTGAATAGAAACTTGTTAGAGAGAATTGCCCAAACTTCAGCCATTACAACATTTAAAGAAGCTAACTTTTTTAAGAACGCATAAAGAAATCTTTGGTCACATTATTTTCTTATCATATACTTCCATATTAAAATTTATTTTAAAAAATTATTTTTCTACCCCGTGCAGCACATGCTCAACTACACTAATTTTTATAATAAAATACTATTATTATTATTTTGAAATGTTTTGCTCCCACTCCACACCTATTATTTTTCCTCAAAATCATTGTGCTATAAATTTAACGTATATATTTTATTTTTTTTGTATTTTGTTAATAATTGTTATTCCTATCTACATTGAGTTTGTTGCAAAAAAAATGAAAAAAAAAATGAAGGTATAAATATGTTTTTGGTCCCTATAAATATTGAAGTAACAATATCAATTATAAGGAAGGGGGTTTGAATTATAATTATCTCTTTTAAAAAATTCATGTTTAAAAATTGAAAGCTTAACTCAAGATTGATTTTGGTTATAAACGAAGATTGATCTTGGTTAGCGTAAAGCAACAATATCAAGTTTATCAATATAAAAACTGATTGTAAAGAATATAATAAATAGAGATAGAGATTGAGATATCACACAAGCATATATCCTGGTTCATCCAAGCAAGGGTTACGCTCAGTCCTCACAAATGTGAGATTTTCCACTAAGTGCTCAAGACAAGATCGTTCTTGGTTTTCATAGATCAATCTTGATCTTTACACAGTTTCTACCTTTCTACCTAGAAAGGATTTCCTCAGTTTTACCTTACACTATTTGAGAAAGGATTTTTGCAAGCTATCTTTTAAAACATAAAAGGATTTTTACACACAACTCAAGCTATGTTAACAAAATAGCCTTGAGTGATAAAGCAATAATTTTGAGAATGTTAGAATCTGGGTATTGCTCAACTCTTGTTTGAGAAATAGATTCTATAATATGAACTCAATTATTACTGATTCTAACACAACTCAAAGAAAGAAAACTACTAGTGTGTGACTGATTCTGACAAACTTGAGTATGATTGAATGATTTATGTTTTGCTTGGCACTTTGAGCTGTATTTTGTTCTTCATTTTGAAGCTGCATTTATAGACTTCATGAGAGCTTATGACAACTCATTTATTCGTTGAAATAAGGCCAGTTGTCATGAGAAGGTGGATGGATAAGGTCTGCCAAAAAGCAAGAGTGTTCAAACTGAATCCAAGAACATTCTTGATATCCAATACCGTTCTTCGAATTTGGAGATGAGTTGTTTTGTACATGTGGTTCTGTCAATTGTCTGAGATGATTTTTGTATTTAAGTCAAGTGTGCAAGTCTTGATTGAAAGTACAATTTCAATGTACTTTACAACCTGTAGATTTGTACTTGTATTTGTCTTACTTGAAGAATGATCTTGCTTTATGCTTTTCATGAAGCATGTCTTTGATCCTTCAAATTCTGGAGGAATGCTGACTTAGATTGATTCTTGCTTATTCTTTGATGAATGTATGAGATGAATAAAGCTTCCAGGATCCAATCTTTAACAAAGAAAACTGGTCATTCTTGTTTAAGACATATATGGAGAAGGTTCTTCATTTTCCAGAAACATCTCAAGATCGATCTTAGTTTTATTAAAGTATGTCAAGAACGATCTTCGTTTTACTGAAGTATGTCAAGAAAGATCTTCGTTCAACTGTTTTTACTTTCTTGAGCTTAATGAGACATGCTTTGAAGTACTTGGTACCTAACTTGTTTTTACACACTCAAATACACATATTAAATATCAAAACACTTAGAATCATAATTAAAATTCTTAATTAACTTTCTGATTAATTATCGTCAAAATATTAATTTGAGATTTTGTCTTAAAAAAATATTACGAGGACCAAAATAAAAAAAAAATGTTATATTTAGAGGGACCAAAAATATATTTAAACCAAAAATGATTGTTATGATTGAACATGTTCAACAAAATTCATGTTTTTATTGGTCTATTAGTCTTTTTAGAGAAAAGTGAAATATCTTTTTTATATGTCTTGACACAAAATAGGCTTAGACCAATACTTAAAATAAAGTCTTTGACAAGTAATAGGTTAGAGTCAAGTTTTAAATTTTAAGTAGACATGACATATTTAAGCAAAACTCAGCCCGACCTATTTCCACTCCTAATAAAATAGAATTGAAATATGATATCATGTTAAATATAAAAAATGCTTAATTTCATTAATAAACTAACTTGTTAATCTACTAAAAAAATATGTCTAAATACTTTTTAAAAGGTTAATATGAATTAAACTTTTAAATTGGCTAATATATCGTATCTAACTTTCGTAAAGTCAGACTCTCAAGTCTAAAAAAGTCAGGCACAAGATAAATTTAGAGGCTATAAATTTTTTTGACATATCAGATTCAGTTAGACTTTACAAAGTCTAATTCGACTTGACTTATTCCCATTCATTATCTACATTTTCTTTAATAACCCTCACAAAAATACTGAGAAGACCAATTCACAATTTTTGCTTTCTTATTCCTATTCTTTTCACCTGGTTCGAGTGTACCAATTCACCAGTTTTCACAGAAATTGTTAGTCTTATAAGCAAAAGTCATATTGAAGTAATTAGGTGTAAATAGATGGGGAGAAGCTTGTTTTTACATACATAGCTATAAATTATTAAAAAAATGGAAGTCCAAGTGACTTTTAATTTGTAATTCGGTGTTTAAATGAGTTATCTAACATGAATTTAAACATAATAACGATATACTTATAAGGTACATTCTATTTATTGCAAACTATAAGAAATGAAAAAAAAAATACTATTACTAAAAAACATGGGATATACAAATAGAAATAAATAGGATGAGTTGAGTTTTATTACATATATATATATATATCATTTTCAAATTCCTTTGAACAATCTGATCTTATTTGATAGTCCACTTAAAATATATTTTACAATAAATATTTAAATATATTAAAAAATTACATGGTTGGATGCTTAAATTATTAAAAAAGTACATATAAAATTAGAGTGTACACAATGTAATATAATTATATTATAAATTTTGTTTGGCTATATTTTTAAATAGATTGGGTTATTAGGTTTAAAAGACTTTTCAAATAAATTTTTTTAAAAATTCTTTAACTATAAATTTTTTATAATTAAATATAAAATATTATAGATTTAAATTATGTTTGATAAAATTAACTTACAAACTAGCTGATAGTTAAAAAGTAGACCAATAATTCAAAAGCTAGTTAATAATTATTAATTATTAATTATTAATTTATAGTTATAAGTTAATTAATTAATATTAAAATATTTGATAAATTTAACTTATAACTGAATTGATAATTTATAATTATATCGTTGAACTAAAAAAAATGTGATCAAGTTTATAAATTTAATATTAGATTCGTCATAAACTTGAAAAAAAATATATCTAATAAGATCCTTAAATTTTTAATTGGTTCCTTGTAATCAAGTTTATAAATTTATTATTAAGTTGGTCGTAAACTTGAAGAGAATTATCTTTAATAAGATCCTTAAATTCTTAATCAGTTTGTTTAATATAAAACAAATTGTTTTAAGAAATCAACGGGCACAATACTTATAAATATTTTTTTTTATCAATTACTTAAAAATTTAACAATAGAAAAATTTGCTTGCTTTTTGTATAATCATTTGTTAAAAAGGGTCGAATAGCTATAACTCGGTAGTGGGCCTAGACCCCCAACGTTCCACTAAAATATCTAAGTCCAATATGATAGGCTTTATAAACAACACTTACATTACATACGCTTTTTCCCATTAAGCGTCTCACACAAGTTACGTTTCTAATTTTTCCCATTACGGCACAATGCTTCAAGAAAATATTGAAACGCCCAACATTGTTTTTCTGATCGAACTTGTGTGAAAGGTACTTGTCCCTCACTTTTGCAAGACTCTGTTTGCATTCATTCATTTTTGCCAAACCATTTTCTCAGTGTTGATTTCAATCTTCTGCTTTAATTGATGAAACATGTTCTGTTTCTGAAAACCCTATTTGGTACTAAGGTTTTGAAAGACGCTTTTTACGATTGTTACGTGATTTTTGAATTTAATTTCAACTAATTTTGTCCCGTCTGGTTTATAATTGGATACCCATTTTCCCTTACTTGCATGTTCAAGAACATTCAATTTTCCCAATCTGCTTGAGACCGTAACTCTTTTGAAAGACTTATTTTTCGTTAGTTATGGTCAATTTGGAATTTTCGTTGCAAATTTTCTCATTCTTGATAAGTCAAGAATATTCAATTATCTGCTTGAGAAAAACATCTTATGCGCCAAGACCCAATTTGGTACCAATATTTTGAAAGAAATTTTTATCTCATTCTTGAATTATTCAAGAAAATTCTTTTTACAGATTGTATGATGGAATTTTGCATAATTTTGGAATTTTAATTCTGAAAATTTTTGAAAGGGATGGATTTTCATGTCATTCTTGAATTATTGAAGCACATTCAATCTTCTGCCTGAGAAATAAAAGAACATTAATTGAGTCAGTCCCAAGATGCTATTTGTTTCCAAGATTTTGAAACAAAAAAAAAAATCTTCTGCATCAAAAAAAGATAACACCTAAACAGAAGGATATATTTTGTTTCACAAATATTTTGAAAGGGATGGATTTTTATGTCATTCTTGAATTATTCAAAAACATTCAATCTTCTGTTTGAGTAATAAAAGAATATTAATTGAGCAAACATGCTCTATCTCAAGACACTATTTGTTTCCAAAATTTTGAAAGGAAACACATTCTTTTTATTGCTATGATGATGGAGTTTTGCACAATTTTGGAATTTTAATTCCAAAAAATTTGCCCCGTCCGGTTTAAAATTGAGATATCTATTTTTTTCTCATATTTGATTATTTGAGAACCTTGAATCTTGGCAAATAAAAAAGAATCTTCAATCTTCTGCCTCAAAAAAGATAACACCTAAATGGATGGATATTTTTTGTTTCACAAATATTTTGAAAGGGATGGATTTTTATGTCATTCTTGGATTATTCAAGAACATTCAATCTTCTGCATAAGAAATAAAAGAACATTAATTGAGCAAATATGCTCCGTCCTAAGACCCTATTTGTTTCCAAGATTTTGAAAGAAAAAAAAATCTTTTTACGGTTGCTATGATGGAGTTTTGCACAATTTTGAAATTTTAATTTCAAAACATTTGCCCCGCCCAGTTTAAAATTGAGATATCTATTTTTTCTCATATTTGATTATTTGAGAACCTTGGAATCTTGGCTAAATAAAAAAGAATTTTCAATCTTCTGCTTTTAAAGAAAATAACACCTAAATGGCATGAATGGATGGATATATTTTGTTTCACATATTTAGAAAGGGATGGATGTCTTATAAACTCTTTATTCATAATGTAAGGAATCCAAGTTTGGTTGGTGAATTGATTAGTGAAATGAAATGTTTTTTTTTTCTCTCATTATCAAAAAATGGGGTGGTACCCATGAGCTTAGTTACCCCAAATTCGATCGCAAGTTGGATATACTTTGTTCCATGATTTATGTTAGGGATTGAATGTCTTGATGCCCCCAAAATAATAGATGTTACCTTAATGTGAAAGCTAGTTGTTGCTGCCTTAATAAAAGAATGGATAGATAATTTGATATCTTTGTGCTTTGATGATTCTAGTCCCTTTGCAACTGTAACCTGACGCAATTTTGCAGATGAATACTATATGAGTTGTGACCACTATTTGGGGGATTCATTAATTAACTTTTTTCTTAGTGTGCATTTTGATTGGTCGTATGCTAGATCTTACCTCTTATGATAGAGTTATATTTCTTGTGTCATCTAACTAGTTTGTTTTGAAGGAGTAGTAGATTTTGCATTGTGATGTTATTTGTTTGTTTTTCTGTGATTGATCAGGTAGCACCTGGTCGTGAGCTCATTTTTTTTTTTGCTGGTTTGGTGTTGCTTCAGGCCCGACATTGTAGTAAGCTTGACTTGCATAAGTTTGTTGTTATATGCACAATGAGGCTTTTTTTATGATTGGTTCATTTATTATCATGACAGTTATAATAAATTGTATTTTGATCTGTGTTGGTGGGGTTATTAAGAATTGGTGGATGGAGGTGTTTTTGGTCTACTTGTTATGTTTTAAAATATATAGTCACTAGAAAACACAACATTGGATGTTTTTGAATATATAGTTTCTATTTTTAAAGCTTTGATCATGAAGAGGACATATTATATTATTAAAACACTTTTAGGATTTTTTTTTTGCATGAAATTAATCAACTGTTAAGTAATTGGTATTTGGCTATTTGCAGAAGATGTGGTAAGGTATTGTTAGCAATATTATAGAAGTAGAATTAGATGAGAACAAGTGAAGAAAGAGAATGATAACTCTAGCCTTCTATCTTCTAACAACTCAGCTCATTAGATGCAAGTCTTAATTTTAGTAACTGAATACAAGTGAGCTCTTAAAAGCTATAAGTGGGTACATACAACAATTGCAATTGGAGAATTGATCATGTAAGTGTTACAGCCTCTCGATTATGCAATATATTAACTTGTTGTGATGACAGTTCTTTTGGACAATTATTCCTATGTAGCATAAACGTTTCTTGCATATTTACATTCTTGTATTCAGTTTGCGATTTCAGTCCTAAATCATCTCAATTTGCGATTTCTGTTCTTGTTTTGGTCATTTTGTTCTCTGCTCCACGGTAAGCCATAAATTCTACCTCAAATACGATTGTGTACTGTGATTATTGCAGGTCCATTTTGTTGCTGAATCTAGTTGGTGTAATAATAACTATACAAAGTTGACATTTTTTAGACACACTCTTGCTGTATGTTATTTAGTGTTGATCCAGATGGTTTCTTTAGTACTTTTTGAATTTTCTTTAAATTTTTTTAGAGATTTTTTATAAATATCATACGATAATTATGGATAGTTTGCTAAAAATACCAAACAAGATTCAATTTTACACCTACTTTATGGTTATTCAGAAAAATTGAGCAATTATTCACCCTCCAAGAAACCATGTACTTAGATTTGGTTCCAAGAAACCATTTTTGAAGTGGGGTATATGTGTTTAGCAGTACCCTTTTGGAGCTTGTTCCTGGATTTAAGATAATTTGGATTTTGAACTTCCTAGTAGCAGTATTAGATTTACATTTAAGTTTTTTGTAACTTGATTTCTAGATAGTGAAATTGCCTGAAAAATTTCCCCTTCATCATCTATTTGATTCATCATCTATAATTGATTCTTTTTTAAATGCAAATTAATTCTATTTGATTCAGCTCCTCCAGCACATGAAGCTGAATTTTTATTTTATTTTGCTATTTGATGCGGTTAAATATTCATTTCAACTTATGCCTGTGTACTGTGTGTGGTTAAGTGTGAAGGATATGTGTCAAATGTCCATTCCAGTGATATATATAATATTAAGATTTGTTTTCAACTTGTTTGAATTAAATTTTCTAAGCAATTTCTTGATCATGAAAGAAAACATGTTTAATTGCAAGTAATTGTTTTAGAGACAACAAAGAGATTGATGTTATCTATTTAAGCTGACTTTAAAATGAGATAGGATCATTCTTCAACCTCACAAGCACTTCCTATTTTTAATCTCTATCGTATGATTGTGCATCCCATTTGAATCCATCATATCCATAGGTTCATTCTTCACTTAGCGTTTAAGACATAAAAGTGACATCTTATGCTTGAGCTCTTATTAAAAGACATAATTTTGTCATTTACGGGAAATTGATAATTGTCTTAAGAATATTGAGTCAATGTCGGATTTTAAGTCTTAAATTAAATCAAAGAAAATATAAATTGGGTTTAAGACCGGTTTTAAAAATATAAATGTTTTTGAAAACTATTTTTTGTCAAAATCCAATTTTTAATGCTTAAAAATGGTTATGGACATAACTGATTTATAACTAGTTTTGCAAAATATATCCGGTTATATGAATTGGTTGTAAAAATTGGGTATGATAAATGGTTTTATATAAATTTAGATTGAATATGACTATGAGTAATCCTATATATATATATATATATATATATATTGTGACTTTTGTGGCCGGCTTGACACTCCTTGCGCTAAGTCGTGGCCTATATTGTATAAAAATATTTCACCTTTTTGACGGAAGAAAAAGAAATAAAAGCTTGGTTCGGTTTTATGTATTTCTTATGATCTTTGGCTTGTTGTAGATATAACAGATGCTTCTTTCTGAAATATTCATGAATTAGTCTGGGTTAACTTTGCTAAATTTTGTAACATTGCATGAAAATTATTGGAATTTTTATCTGTAGTTTTTGTATAATTACAAGGAAAATTTAGATTCTTTTATTATATATTCAATTTTTTTTCTGATTTTTCAAATTTAAGATTAGAGATGTATACTGATTTTTTTAAATCAGTGTCAAAATTGTCTACGAAGCTTGGATTTGAGAATGTAACTGCATTATGTTTTAGTATAGTTCAATTTCTCATTTGATTATGTTTTAGCACACTAGGGATAGAAACTAGGGAACATAACAGGATGTATGGAAATACTCGACGAGATATGATTAAGAATGATAGTTTTAGAGAGGGAGTTGAAGTAATGTTTATAATAGAAAAGACAGTAGAAACTCAACTTAGGTGGTTTGGGTATGTGGAGAGGAGGTATGTAGATACTGTAACAAGCAAAGTAGATCAAATGGAAGATAGTCAAATCAATGGAGGCAGAGGATGACCTAGAAAAATTAAAAGACAATCTATTAAAAAGACCTAGAGACTAATATGTGGGAAAGAAATATGTTTTATGATAGAAGGTTATCACGTCGTATGATCCACGTAGTCAACCCTACCTAGTTTTAAAAGGTTTAATTGTTGTTGCTTAGTTTCATTTGTCGTTCTGAATGGTGGAAAAGCAAGCAATTGAATCATTCTATATTTTTCTTTTTGGTCTTTGGTCATGTATTTCTAATTTAGTGTGTAAAATATGGCTATATATTATCTTATTTTAAAAGTCACGATATACAAGACTCAATTATGAGAAAATACAAGATGATTTTGTGAAGAACTCTTTGAATTAAAATAGTTAATTTTGTACTTACTAATTGAGGTTGCAAAATTTATTACTTACAAATTAAGGTAAATTTTCAATGGCACTCTTTTATTTGGGCTCATGCAACTATTGTATGTACGAATTTGTAATCATCATATCATATTAGAAATCTTCACCATGTTTCAGGCTGTTGCAATTCCAATGCCACCTAACCAACTTCAGCTTTGTTTCTCCACTTATTTTTTCCTTATGCCAAGATATAACCATAACATAGTGTAGTTATGCCAATGTGATGTCCTCATAACAACATAATGTCACCTAGCTACTATGCCTTCCACTAATTTTTTCCTAGCTATTGAGACAATTTATCTGTCCGACCTCTCATTAAATTGATTGTATGTTATTTGCAGTTAGAGCAAAAATTAGACAACAAGCTATGTAAGTTAATAATGATTGTAATTGTTGATTGTAATGAATGATTGTAACATTTTCATCCAATAAGTGTTAAAAGTAGATTATGAATGATTGTAATTGTTGTATAGTCATCTGTGATTTAACATAGAGAAATCCTATTGAGGTAAAGAGAGAATATTTTGAACTTATTTGCTTGATGTTTTTAATTGCATAACATTCTGAAGTCAACTTGCTTCAAATTTTCAACATGAAAATCATTTATCTCAAGTGCCTGATTAAATTTTAATAAAAGTTTCAATCTCTCTTTTCTTGTGTGACTTTTATTTCCACTTTAATTGACATAAGAACTCGACCTCTAAAGGTTTGAGCATCTAACAAGTGCTGGAGGAAAATATTCAGGAAGAAGTGATGTCTAAAGCAAAACTCATACCTAAAGGAGGCTTTGCAAATATATCATCATACTTCTGGAAAGGAAAGATGAAATTGTTATTAAAATCTCAAGACAAATGACATGTGGCCAGTGGTTGGAAAAGGTAATTTTCTTCCAAGAAACATATCAGAGTGATGCTGCCTCACAAATAAAGGCAAAAAATGTGTGGACAAATGATGAAAAAGTAAAAGGTATTTATAAACATTAAAGATCAATTATAGATAGAATAGAAATAATGTCATGTGCTTTAAGTAGGCAAGAATATCATATAATAGAAGAATGTGAGATTGCCAAATAAATTTGGGATGCCTTACAAAATCACCATGAAGGAAACAATCATGTCAAAGTAACAAGAATAGACATTGGAGTAAGAACATTTGAAATGAATGAGGGAGAAACTAATGAGAAAATATATGCAAGATTAACTATCATACTAATTGAGTTGCGCTCCCTTGGAAAGTGCACAATAAATGAAAGAGAGATAAATTCTTAGGTGTCTTCCAAAAATTTGGAGAGCTATGGATTTTTATGTCATTCTTGAATTATTCAAGAATATTCAATCTTCTGTTTGAGAAATAAAAGAATATTAATTGAGCAAGCATGCTCTGTCTCAAGACCCTATTTGTTTTCAAAATTTTGAAAGGAAAAAAAATCTTTTTATTGCTATGATGATGGAGTTTTGCACAATTTTGGAATTTTAATTCCGAAAAATTTGCCCCGCCCGGTTTAAAATTGAGATAGCTATTTTTTCTCATATTTGATTATTTGAGAACCTTGAATCTTGACTAAATATAAAAGAATCTTCAATCTTTTGCTTCAAAATAAGATAACACCTAAACGGATGGATATATTTTGTTTGATAAATATTTTGAAAGGGATGGTTTTTATGTCATTTTGAATTATTTAAGAACATTCAATATTTTGCTTGAGAGATAAAAGAACATTGATTGAGCAAACATGCTCTGTCCCAAGACCCTAATTGTTTCCAAGATTTTGAAAGAAAAAAAACTTCTTACGGTTGCTATGATGTTGGAGTTTTGCACAATTTTAAAATTTTAATTCCGAAAATTTTGCCCCGACTGGTTTAAAATTGAGATATCTATTTTTTATCATACTTGATTATTTGAGAACTTTGGAATCTTGGCTAAATAAAAAAGAATTTTCAATCTTCTGCTTTTAAAGAAAATAACACCTAAATGGCAGGAATGGATGGATATATTTTGTTTCACAAATTTTGAAAGGGATGAATGTCTTATGAACTCTTTATTCATAATGTAAGGAATCCAAGTTGGGTTGGTGAATTGATAAGTGAAATGAAATGTTTTTCTCTCCTTATCAAAAAATAGGGTGGTATCCATGTGCTTAGTTACCCCTACTGGTTTAAAATTGTGATATCTATTTTTTCTCATACTTGATTATTTGAGAACCTTGGAACTTGGCTAAAAATAAAAGAATTTTCAATCTTCTGCTTTTAAAGAAAATAACACCTAAATGGCAGGAATGGATGGATATATTTTGTTTCACAAATTTTGAAAGGGATGGATGTCTTATGAACTCTTTATTCGTAATGTAAGGAATCCAAGTTTGGTTAGTGAATTGATAAGTGAAATGAAATGTTTTTTTTTTCCTCATTATCAAAAAATGGGGTGGTATCCATGAGCTTAGTTACCTCCAAATTCGACCGCAAGTTGGATATACTTTGTTCCATGATTTATGTTAGGGATTGAATGTCTTGATACCCCAAAATGATAGATGTTACCTTAATGTGAAAGCTAGTTGTTGCTGCCTTAATAAAGAATGGATATATAATTTGATATATTTGTGCTTTGATGACTCTAGTCCCTTTGCAACTGTAACCTAACGCAATTTTGTAGATGAATAATGTATGAGTTGTGACTAAGGATGAGAATAGGCTAGGCCGTCCGTATGAGCCTATGGCCTGGCCTACTTATGGCCTGGTCTGGCCTATTTAATAAAAAGGCTAGGCTCAAGCTATTTTTAAAACTTATTTATTTAAATAGGTCAGGCTTAGGCTTATAAAAAAGCCTATTAGGCCTAACAGACCGGCATATATATATTTATTATTTATTAATATTATTTTTTATTATTATATTAATAATATTATTTTCTATTTTAAATTATATCTATTAGGCAATCACTTAGTAATCGTTCCATATTCCGTAGTTATTTTATATTCAGTAGCGGTTCTATATTTAGTAGTCGTTTCATATTCGGTGATTGTTCAATTAGTCAATCACTCAATAGTTGTTCCTTATTTATTTAAGAGATAATAATGACTGCGTTTAAAAAGGCTTCCAAATCAGGCTAAACTATTAAAAAGGCCAGGTCAGGCCGGAAAAAAAAGCCTATGATAGGCCGTAGGCCAGGCTTAGGCCGAAAAAATAAATCGTAGGCCAGGCTCATGCCTTTCAAAGCCCAGCCTGGCCTGGCCTATTCCCACCCCTAGTTGTGACCACTATTTGGGGGATTCATTAATTAACTATTTTCTTAGTGCGCATTTTGATTGGTCGTACGCTAGATCTTACCCCTTATGAGAGTTATATTTCTTGTGTCATCTAACTAGTTGGTTTTGAAGGAGTAGTAGATTTTGCATTGTGCTGCTATTTGTTTGTTTTTCTGTGATTGATCAAGTATTTTTTTGCTGGTTTGGTGTTGCTTCACACCCGACATTGCAGTAAGCATGAGTTGCATAAGTTTGTTGTTATAAGCACAATGAGGCTTTTTTTTACGGTTGGTTCGTTTATTATCTTGACAGTTATAATAAATTGTATTTTGATTTGTGTTGGTGGGGTTACTAAGAATTGGTGGATGTTTTTAAATATATAGTCACTAGAAAACACAACATTGGATATTTTGATCTGTGTTACTTTGGTCTACTTGTTATGTTTTTAAATATATAGTCACTAAAAAACACAACATTGGATGCCTTTGAATATATAGTTTCTATTTTTAAAGATTTGATCATGAAGAGGACATATTATATTATTAAAACCCTTTTATGATTTTTTTGCATGAAATTAATCAACTGTTAAGTAATTGGTATTTGGCTATTTGCAGAAGATGTGGTAAGGTATTGTTAGCAATATTATAGAAGTAGAATTAGATTAGCACAGGTGAAGAAAGAGAATGATAACTCTAGCCTTCTATCTTCTAACAACTCAGCTCATTAGATGCAAGTCTTGATTTTAGTAACTGAATACAAGTGAGCTCTTAAAAGCTATAAGTACGTACATACAACAATTGCAATTGGAGAATTGATCATGTAAGTGTTACAGCCTCTCGATTATGCAATATACTAACTTGTTGTGATGACAGTTCTTTTGGACAATTATTCCTATGTAGCATAAATGTTTCTTGCATATGTACATTCTTGTATTCAGTTTGCGATTTCAGTCCTAAATCATCTCAATTTGCGATTTCTGTTCATGTTTTCGTCATTTTGTTCTCTGCTCCACGGTAAGCCCTAAACGCCACCTCAAATACGATTGTGTACTGTGATTATTGTAGGTCCATTTTGTTGCTGAATCTAGTTGGTGTAATAATAACTATACAAAGTTGACATTTTTTAACACATTCTTGTTGTATGTTATTTAGTGTTGACCCAGATGGTTTATATAGTACTTTTTTGAATTTTCTTTAAAGTTTTTTTAGAGAATTTTTATAAATATCATACGATAATTATGGATAGTTTGCTAAAAATACCAAACAAGCTTCAATTTTTACTAGAGCTATTAATTTCTTAGGCCCCCTTTATATTGGCCCCAGCCCACATATTGAAAGGGGCCAAAAAATCTTATAAAAATAAGACCCCCTTAAAAGAAGGCCCCCATGTAAAAAAGCCCCCAAAATTCCATGGGCCTAGAGGGCCCCTAGGCCCACTTAAAAAATTAATTATTTTTTTGAAATAAAAAATATTTCAATTTTGTTTACGTTTTTGTTTTTCCGATTTTTTTCAACTTTTTTTTTTTCGATTTTTTTAAACTTTTTTTTTCAATTTTTTTTCTTCTAATTTTAATGTTAAAAATAATATATTTTAGTGTCTAAAAGAAAAATCATACAAACAAATAAATTCACAATCACTAAGATTTATAAATTTTAATACCATAATAT
This sequence comes from Cicer bijugum, assembly GCA_037974875.1. Lineage (NCBI taxonomy): Eukaryota > Viridiplantae > Streptophyta > Magnoliopsida > Fabales > Fabaceae > Cicer > Cicer bijugum. Next base: position 4,486,580 of record JBBPBT010000623.1, read on the forward strand.
TATGTCTCTGTTGGTGTTGTGACCGGCTTACACTCTTGCATGTTGAGCCTCCTCAAAACATCTATACATATTTCCTTTGATGTATCAGCACTCCTCTGGTTGTAAACACAAACTACATTCTAAGAAAATATGCAAGAGCTCAAATATCTGACATTTGAAACTCACTCATCATGCATTTCTTGAAACTTTATAGCTCCAAATCGTCACTCCCAGTTATCAACATATCCTCAACATATAAGCATACAATCAACTTATGCTTATTTGTTGAACTCCTACAGTATATCCCATGCTCAATTATACACTTAACAAACTTCTGCTGAATTAAGAACCCATCAATTCTTTTGTTACATATTCTGGGTGCTTGTTTCAAATCATATAGAGCATTCTTCAGCTTATACAAACTTCCTTCCTTTCCCTTTATTTCAAACTCTAGGGGTTGACGCACATAGACCTTTTCCTTCAATGATCCATTCAAAAAGAATGACTTAACGTCCAGTTGAAACATAGGCCATTTTTTACAACTAGCAATTGCAACAATTAGCCTAATTGTTTCAATTATAACCACAAGAGCCAACACTTCCCTTCATTGTAATCCAACCCCTGACTATAAAAAACCTTTTGCTATCAATCTTGCTTTTTATTTTCCAACCTCACCATCTGGCTTCATCTTTATCTTTGTTTTGTAAACCTATTTCACCATCTGGCTTCATCTTAATCTGATTTGTGGCAATCCTTTTACCATCCCCTTCATGTGCATCATACTCAAGTCCCTGAAATTCAAAAGTCCAAACCTTTGATGCCAAATCCAACTTTTATTACTTTCTATTGTCATTAAGCACTAACTCTCAATAACATTGATCCCAATCTTGAAGGTTCTTTTCTTAGACAAAGGTGACTTCAAAATTAATCTTCCTCTATCATCATACACTTCCAGAAACTTCTCCATTTTCATGGTATAGCCTTTCTCAAGCAATTGACACAGACTTAGTAGATTTCTTTTCATTTTTGGTACACAAAGTATTTTAGAGATATATGACTCATTTCCATCCTTCAATTTCAAGCACACTCTTTTCAATTTCAAGCAACTACTATTGTATAAAAAACTTCAACTATTCGTAACAGTCACATATTCCAACTCTAATAGTAAAATCAATTTAGAATTAGTTCATAACTTAAAAAATCTCAACAAAAAATCTATTAGAGATACTCTTAGTCCTAAGTTTTGAATTACAGCAGAAGATTTCTTGAAAATCATTCATTCCAGAAACAATCAGAATACCAAGCAGAAGTTCAATAAATTAAAACTCATGAACCTAGCAGAAGTTCAACCAGAATACCAATCAAATGAAATTTAAACTGAACACAGCTTAAGCAAGAGGGTAACAAAACACAATAACTTCAGAAGCAATAACGATAATAGAATGTAAGCAATAACGATAACAGAAGCAATAACGAGAACACAATAACAGGGCAAAGAGGGTATATGCGTAACATTAATGCGTGCGATTAAGCAATGTAACCACAAACCTTGATGGGTAAATGACTTCAGAAGATCAGTGACGGTGGCCTGAACACAAATCAATGGTGAAGAGAATGAGAATCCACCGTGACGGTGGTCGGAACCAAACGAACGGAGGAGGAAACTGAAGGCACTATTTTGATTTAGGGTTTCATGTTTAAGTGTTCTGAAGAGGAAAGTGAAAACCCTAAAAAAATGAAAACAAAAGGGGGCCATAGGACCCTTCGGCCCAGGTCCACATAAACTGAGAAAAAGGGGGCTGGGGCCAAAAAAAAATCATTAAGGCGGCTCAAAATTTGGGGCCTAATAAAAAATTTAATAAAGGGGGCCTTGTGATTATGGGATTTTTTGACAGGTCTAATTTTTACACCCACTTTATGGTTATTCAGTAAAATTGAGCAATTATTCACCCTCCTATAAGTTGCAAATCCATGTACTTAGATTTGGTTCCAAGAAACCATTTTTGAAGTGGGGTATATGTGTTTAGCATTACCCTTTTAAAGCTTGTTCCTGAATTTAAGAAGATAATTTGGATTTTGAACTTCCTAGTTGGCAGGAATATCATATAATAGAGGAATGTGAGATTGCCAAATAAATTTGGGATGCCTTACAAAATCACCATGAAGGAAACAGTCATGTCAAAGTAACAAGAATAGACATTGGAGTAAGAATATTTGAAATGAATGAGGGAGAAACTATTGAAACAATATATGCAAGATTAACTATCATACTAATTGACTTGTGCTCCCTTGGAAAGTACACAATAAATAAAAGAGAGAAAAAATTTTGGTGTCTTCCAAAAATTTGGAGACCAAAGGATTTTTATGTCAATCTTGAATTAATCAAGAACATTCAATCTTCTATTTGAGAAATAAAAGAATATTAATTGAGCAAACATGCTCTGTCTCAAGACCCTATTTTTTTTCAAAATTTTGAAAGGAAAAAAAATCTTTTTATTGCTATGATGATGGAGTTTTGCACAATTTTGAAATTTTAATTCCGAAAAGTTTACCCTGCCCGGTTTAAAATTGCTGCTGCCTTAATAAAGAATGGATAGATAATTTGATATCTTTGTGCTTTGATGACTCTAGTCCCTTTGCAAATGTAACCTGATGCAATTTTGCAGATGAATATTGTTTGAGTTGTGACCACTCTTTGGGGGATTCATTAATTAACTTTTTTCTTAGTGTGCATTTTGATTGGCCGTATGCTAGATCTTACCTCTTATGATAGAGTTACATTTCTTGTGTCATCTAACTAGTTGGTTTTGAAGGAGTAGTAGATTTTGCTTTGTTCTGCTATTTGTTTATTTTTCTGTGATTGATCAGGTAGCACCAGGTCGTGAGCTCATTTTTTTTGCTGGTTTGGTGTTGCTTCAGGCCCGACATTGCAGTAAGCATGAGTTGCATGAGTTTGTTGTTATATGCACAATAAGGCTTTTTTTACTATGGGTTCGTTTATTATCATGACAGTTATAATAAATTGTATTCTGAAATGTGTTGGTGAGGTTACTAAGAATTGGTGGATGGAGGTGTCTTTGGTCTACTTGCTTTGTTTTTAAATATATAGTCACTAGAAAACACAACATTGGATGCCTTTGAATATATAGTTTCTATTTTTAAAGCTTTGATCATGAAGAGGACATATTATATTATTAAAACCCTTTTATGATTTTTTTTGCATGAAATTAATCAACTGTTAAGTAATTGGTATTTGGCTATTTGCAGAAGATGTGGTAAGGTATTGTTTGCAATATTATAGAAGTAGAATTAGATGAGAACAGGTGAAGAAAGAGAATGATAACTCTAGCCTTCTATCTTCTAACAACTCAGCTCATTAGATGCAAGTCTTGATTGTAGTAACTGAATAAAAGTGAGCTCTTAAAAGCTATAAGGTTCTCAGACTTGGTGAATTGATAAGTGAAATGAAATGTTGTTTTTCTCTCATTATCAAAAAATGAGGTGGTATCCATGAGCTTAGTTACCCCGGCTGGTATAAAATTGAGATTATTTGAGAACCTTGAATCTTGGCTAAATAAAAAAGAGTTTTCATTCTTCTGCTTCAAAATAAGATAACACTTAAACGGATGGATATATTTTGTTTCACAAATATTTTGAAAGTGATGGATTTTTATGTCATTCTTGTATTATTTAAGAACACGCAGTGTTCTACTTGTGGAATAAAAGAACATTGATTGAGCAAACATGTTATGTCCCAAGACCCTATTTGTTTCCAAGATTTTGAAAGATAGTCAAATCAATGGAAGTAGAGGATTTTTGTCTTGTGTTTTAAGTAGGGAAGAATGCGAAAGAGTTGATGAATGCGATACAACCAAAAAATTATGGGATACATTAAAAACTCATCACAAATGAAGAAGCAATGTCAAAGAAACAATAATTGATATTGGTGTACGAAAGTTTGAACTAATTGAGATGAATGAATGAGAAGCCATTGATCAAATATATTCAAGATTTACATTCATAGTAAATGAAATACATTCTCTTGGTAAGACATACTTAGTCCAAGATAGAGTAAGAAAAATTATGAGATGTCACCCAATCATATAGAGACCCATCTTGCGATGATTCTAAAGAATCAGACATAGAAGAAAATGAAGAAGCCAACACGTGTCTAATGGAAAATTCAAAAAATGATGAGGTAATCATTTATGAAATGTGTCTTTTATGTGAACAAATGGAAAAATAATTTGATAATTTGTTAATTAATTCAAATTTTTTGGCTAAAATATTTGGCTCCTTAAAAGAACAAGTTTGCAAAAAAAATAGGACAACGTCAAAAAAGGAGAACGTTCTACTCAAAACATAAATTGATTATCTTAAAAATAATTTTTCAAATTTTATTAGATCCACTAAAACTTTCCAAAGAATTATGGGATCTCAAGTATGAATATTTGATAAAGTTGAACTTGGTTTTCACTAAACAAAATGTTTTTATTGCACCAGATAGAAATTATGGGATCTCTATGAAAACATTTTTGAACTAGAAAGAAACTATCAAAAATGAAAAACAAAATGTTCTTATTCCAATAAAATTGGTGTCATTTCAAAAAACGTGATGAAAAATACAAATCAAGGAAACCTTTCAAAAAAGAAGAACGTTTTGGTATCAGGACAAAATCTTCTCCAAAAGAAATAAGAAAATGTTCTTATTGTTCAATGATTGGTCATAGTGAATTAGATTGCTACTTAAAGAAAAAATCTAGTATTAAAAAAAAATTAACTCTTAAGGACTCAAGACCAAATGGGTACCTAAATATCTAGTACCATGAAATGTAAGTTGGTTTTCAAAATATCAAGAAAAAACCATGGTACTTGAACAGTGGTTGTTTGAGACATATGACAGAACATAAACAATGTTTTCTTTCCTTTGTCAAGAAAGATGGAGGATATGTAACCTTTGGGAATAGTGATCGGGAAAAAATCGAAGGTAAAAGTATTATAGATAAAAAAAAGCTCCAAAATTGTCGATGTTCAATACGTTAAAGGTTAAAAACATGCATACAACTTCTGGAAAAATCCTTTCTTTGGATCTAGACAGACAAATCTATATGTTTTATATCTTGAAGAATTACTTATTGAAACATGCTTCATGTTCATAAACAAAGATAAGTGTATCTTGTTAGCATGAAAACAATTTCAAAATCATCCAAACTTAATTTTGTTAGAGGTCTACCAAAAATAAGTTTTGATAAAGATAAAGTATATGAAGCTTGTGCTAAAGGAAAATAATTCAAGAATAGTTTTCATTCAAAAGATTTTGTTTCAACTAAAAAATCTCTTGAATTGCTTCACATTGATCTTTTTGGTCCTATCAAAACTACAAGCTTAGGAGTAATGAGATATGACTTTGTTATCTCACATTATACATGAGTAACTTTCTTTAAACAAAAAGATGATTCTTTTGATGCCTTTGAAACCTTTTGTAAGACAGTTCAAAGTGATCATGGAGAAGAATTCATAAATGCATCTTTCATTACATTTCTCATAATCTCTCGTGTGCAATAACTCTTCAACAAAATGGAGTTGTTGAACGAAAGAATACAACATTACAAGAAATGGCAAGACCAATATTGGAAGAATCGAGTGTTGAGAAATATTTTTAGGCTGAAGCAATCAATATTTCTTGTTACTTTTAAAATCGTATATCAATAAAAAAAAATCATCAACAAAACACCTTATAAATTATGGAAAAACAAAAAGTCAAATTATCTTATAGTTTCACATTTTTGGTTGCTACTGTTATATTTTAAATAGCAAATACAATCTAGGGAAGCTTGATGCTAAATAAGACAAAGCAATTTTCTTGGGTTATTCAACTAATTCCAAAGGTAATCGTATATTTAATCTAAGAACAAAAGCTATTGAGGTAAGTATGCATGTACTATTTGATAAATTTATTTATCTTCACATACAAAAGAGATGATGAAGAAGAAGAAGAGCAATATGAGCAACAACAACATATCGTTCCTTAGAAACACGAGATTGATCATCAATCTCCATTTCAAATTCCTTCAAGAAGTTGGAAAACCATAAGGGATTATCCATAAAATCAAATCATAAGAAACACATCTGATGGTATTAGAACAAAAATATCCTTTAAATATGACAACAACATAACAATGGTATCTCAAATGGAACCAAAGTCAATCAAAGAAGTCATAGTTGATAACTCATGGGTTAAAGCAATGCAAGAAGAACTTCTCCAATTTGAAAAGAATTCACAAAATCAAACAATTATATGTACAAGATGGGTATTTAGAAAGAATTAGATGAAGAAGGAAGAGTAATATGGAATAAAGCAAGATTGGTGGCTCTAGGATATAACCGACAAGAAGGTATTAATTATGATAAAACTTTTGCTCCAGTTACAAGGAAATCGTTTTGATCTTGTAGCCTATTGTGATACTGATTATGCTAGGGTTAAAATTCAAAGAAATAGTACAAGTGTTCCAATTACACTATCACACACATTTTTCTCTACATGCATCACATCAAGACAATGTCTTACATCTAGACTAGACCAATAAGGAAGATCAAATAGCACAGACTTCTACTTCCATATATCTTTCTCATATGTGTGTTTTTGGTTCTTTTCAAAGATAACATTTATATCGTTAATATGTTGATAAACTTGCTCCCCAGTTAAGGCTTTTTGAGAAATTTCATGCTCTTGGTGTCCATTAAACACTTTTCTCAACTTACGGTATGGATGATTAGACTTGAGAAATTTTCGATGCCCAACGTAAACAGTTTTTCTTCCATGTTTCAATTGTTGGTAGCATGTTCCTTCTTCACATATAGGACATGTTTTATGTCCCATTACACTATAGCCACACAAGTTTCCATATGCAGGAAAGTCACTTTTGGTGCAAAATAGCATTGCACGCATCTTAAAATATTCACGAGAATACCCATCAAACACATCAACACCTTCCCAAAGCATTCTCGAATCTTCAATCAATGGACTTAGATAAACATCTATGTCATTTTTAGGTTGTTTTGGACCTGAAATCATCATAGATAACATGATGTATTTACGCTTCATGCAAATCCAAGGAGGTAGATTGTAGATAACTAGTAGAACATGCCATGAACTATGGTTGCTACTTAAGTTTCCATATGGATTCATTCCATCTGTAGCAAGTCCAAGCCTAAGGTTCCTTGGCTCATTTCCGAACTCCAGGAACAAATCATCAATTTTCTTCCATTGCAAAAAATCAGCTGGGTGACGGAGTTGTCCATCACGCTTCCTCTCATCGGCATGCCATCTTACATTCTTTGCATCATTTATATTAGCAAACAAATGTTTGAACCTTGGAACTATTGGAAGATACCATAACACCTTCACAGGAGGTCTCTTTGAGCTTTCGTCATAATTGGAATTACCATTCTTCATTTTGTAGTGCGATAGTCCACACCTAGGACACTTAGTCAACTCTTCAAACTCATTTCTATACAATAAACAGTCATTAGGGCATGCATGTATTTTCCTATACTCCATATCCATTGGACACAATAACTTATTTGCCTCATAGTTACGATTCGGCAATGTGTTACCTTATAAGAGCATTTCTTTCAACAATTCAAGTAATTCAGTGAAACTTTTATCTACCCATCTATCTCTACCTTCAAGTTGAATAATCTCAATACCGCATACAACCGTGTGAAGTTAGTGCATCCCGGATACAAACTCTCTTCTTTGTCACTGCACAGATTATCATATACATGTGCACGATTAAAGGACATTTGTCCAACATCACGTATCATGTCCTTTAGTTGATCGTTCATATCTACATTAACTTCCTCTCTTTCTGAGGTATTTGACATATTTAACGAATCACCATGCCATATCCATATGATATAATTAAGGTCAATCCCAAGAACAAATAAGATGACTTCGTATTTCCTCAAAATGTAATGTATTTTCATTCAAACAAATAACACAAAGACAACAAAACCTTCCTTTACTTTCAGGAAGTTTTTTTAAAGCAAATTGTAAAATCTTCTCAACTCCCATTTCATATTGTTCACTCAAACAATTAGCATTCATCCAACTACGATCCATAACTACTTCTGAAAAAATATACATTGGTAAAATGATCTTAATCACATTTCAAGAATCATATTTCTACATAAAAAGTTAATTGAGTTATTTATGTTCTCACATCTATTATGTATTTGCTTTTACAATGCAAGGCTTACATAGTGTGCATATGGTAATTGTCTTTTTAATACAACTTGAGGGTAATGCATGTTTTCTTTGTAACCATTGTAGGCAGAGCAATTAAATAAAAATTTTGAGCTTTGTGGAGCACCAGATGAGACGATCTGGTCCGGAGTTACTAAGACTCCTTGGTACAATCAGTTTAAACCTACAAGACCAATGAAAAGGTGCCTGAAGGAGGAAATATGGGTTAAAATTCAGAAGCATGAGGAATCATTGGTGCAACAGTTTTGCCAAGAGATTGGAGTTAGAAGAAGAGTGCTCAAGGTTTGGATGCATAACATTAAGCACAATCTTGCCAAAAAATTACATGCTAATCTCCCACCAACTACTTCTACTTAAATTATTATTATTATTATTATTATTATTATTATTATTATTATTATTATTATTACCTTCTGCTGCTGCAAATATATATATATATATATATATATATAACTAAAATGTATATTAGTATTAGTCATAAGTAAGTAACTAAGTAAGTAAGAAAGGAGTGTTGTTGATTTTTCAAATCATGATTTCTGTTAGACTTGTCTTGCTTTTCAAAATAACATTCATTATGTTTGTCTGTGTTGTGGTAATTTAATTAATTAGTTTAGGAATTTGCATGTTAGTAAGTATATGATTAGTTAAGTGATGTTTCTCTTCTCAAGGCTCAACAAGCCATCATCATATTCATATATGAATACAGACTCTGACCTGAGTTGCCATTTGTATTACTTATGGAATGGAATTTATGTTACTTACAAATTGTTATTCTTATCTTCTTATGTCATTCATTCATTCATTTATGCTAGCTATACATGTTGAAATAAACTCTCAAATTAAAGTTTTGATGAAAAAAAACAAAGATTAATTAAGAACGTTAATTATGATTCAAAAATGTTATGTTAATTTAACATGTGCTTTTGAGTATGTTAATTCAAAGATAGGAATCAAGCAAAACGAAGAAAACAATTAAAAATTGAACATACAAAGAAACAAGAACACTCTGAACAAAATGGAGAATGATCTATAGATTCAAGATTGACTATCACAGTGACTTGACCAATCAATCTCCACAATTTTAACAAAGCTTTTGCCTCTGAATATTATACTAAGGACAACGGTACATGACAAAGAACAAATATGTCTCATCTCAGTCAAAGAAGGTTTTCGAATCATTGAGATAAAAGGTCTCAAATTGAGCTAGCTGAAACAGTTTGAAACACTGTCAGCCAAACTGTCAACAAAGCACAATCAACCTTGATATGTACAAAAGACATAAGGAAGACATTTAGATCAATCGAACTGAATCTTCAGATTGATCATCAATCTACAGAAAGTTCAAAACTGCCACTACTAGATTGATAATCAATCTCCGTTTCTACAAAACTCCAGTTTTGATATCCTCACTTCTGCAAAAGCTTACAATCATTCTTCAAACTATTTTGGACATATTCAAGGCCCCAGATCGAAGTTGTAACATCAATAGTTGAGTGATAAGCTTCATAGATCTTTAACTCAAAGGATAAACTGTTTTATCAAAGCTGTAACAGCATCAGTCAAAACAGATTTAAAATATTCAAAGGCTGAATTATTTTTAATCATATTTAATGGTTTTGGTCAAAAAGGACAAAGTACTATCAACATCTCTTTTGACCCTCATTAAATGCTCAATTCTCCTATAAAAGCAAGGTCAGCGTCCATGATACCATCTTGAACTTCAAGTGCTATCAAACTCTCATAAATCATTCACATTCACATACTTGAAATTCTCATTTTCACAAAAAGGAATCAGTTATGATCAATTCTATCTCATTGTGATATTGCTACTGATTTCTTTGTTAAGAATCGAATCTCAAACAAGAGTTGAGACATCTTAGATTCTATTAACACAATCTTATCATTATTGTAGAAAAAACTCAAGCTATAAGAGTTTAAGTATAGTTTGAGTAGATTGTAGCAAATATCAAGATTTGTAGATGATTAATTTACTTTCTGAGTGGAAAGAAATAGAGCTTGTAACACATCAATGTTGATCTAAGCTAGGTGTTGTAAAACCAAGAAGGTTCTTTGTTTTGAACATTTAGTGGAAAATCTCACAAGTTGTGAGGACTAGACGTAGCTCAAGTTGGGTGAACCAAGATATATCTGCGTGTGGTATCCTTTCTCTTATCCTTTTATTTTTCAAGCTTAATTAGTTGACTGAGATACAACATAAACTGAATTTCTATTTTAAAACTAACCAAGAACGTTCTCTGTTTTCTATTTTTTTTAACCAAGATCATTCTTGAGTTATATTCTTAATTTTTAACAAGAATTTTTAAAAGGTGTATTTACAATTCAAACCGTCTTCCTTATAAATCGACATTGTTACTTTAATTGGCATCAGAGCACAGCCTCTAGAAAGTTAAAAAAAAAACACCTAACAAGTGCTAGTGAAAAGATCTAAAAGAAAATATTCAAATACATTGTTGAAGGAGGATCTTCAAACAGACCACTATTCTTTGATGGATCTGATTACTATTTCTGGAAGAATAAGATGCAGTTTTTTCTGAAATCTCAATACATAGGGATGTGGCGCATCATTACAGATGGAGATTTCATACCAAGAGTTGATCAAGATGACTCAACCTCTGCTATAAAGAAAGAAGCAGACTAGACAACTGATGATAAAACTAAGGTACTCCTAAACTCTAAAGCTCAGTTATTTCTATCATGTGCTTTAAGTAGATAAGAAAGTGAAAGAGTAGATGAATGCACAACTGCAAAGGAAGTATGGGATACATTGCAGACTCACCATGAAGGAACAAGTCATGTCAAAGAAACAAGAATAGACATTGGCATATAATTGAACTGTTCGAAATGCAAGAAGGAGAAACTATTGATGAAATGTACTCAAGGTTCACAACAATAGTAAATAAAATGCGTTCTCTAGGCAAAGCTTACACAGTTCAAGAAAGAGTAAGAAAAATCATGAGGTGTCTTCCAATCATATGGAGACCAATGGTAACAGCTATAAGCAAAGCCAAGAATCTTGAATCACTTAAGCAAAGCCAAAATTAATTAAGGAAGCCATTATTAATCAATCTTGGATAGATGCCATGAAGGAAGAACTGATGCAGTTTGAAAAAAATGAAGCTTGGGAATTGGTACCTGCTGATCCATTGGATCAAACAATTATTGGTATGCGATGGGTTTTCAGAAATAAACTAGACGAAGAAGGTAAGGTTATTAGGAACAAAGCAAGATTAGTAGCTCAAGGCTACAATCAACAAAAAGGTATATATTATGATGAAACTTTTGCTCCAGTTGCAAGGTTAGAAGCTATTCATATATTTCTTGCATATGCATCTCATAAGCTTATTAAATTGTTTCAAATGGATGTTAAAAGTGCATTTTTAAATGGATTTTTGAATGAACAAGTTTATGTGAAACATCCCCCAGGTTTTGAAGATCAATCAAAACCAAATCATGTTTTCAAACTTACCAAAGCTTTATATGGCTTAAAACAAGCACCAAGAGCCTGGTATGAACGATTGAGTTCATTCTTAATAAAAAATGGATTCTTAAGAGGAAAAATCGATACTACGTTATTTAAGAAAACTGAAAAGAATAACTTACTTATTGTTCAAGTATATGTTGATGATATCATTTTTGGAACAACAAATGAAAAAATGTGTGAAAGTTTTTCAAATCTTATGCAAAGTGAATTTGAAATGAGTATAATGGGTGAATTAAGATATTTTCTTGAATTACAAATTAAACAATATGAAAATGGCATTTTTATTTGTCAAGAAAAATACATTAAAGATCTGTTGGTCAAATATAAAATGAATGAATCAAAGATCATGACCACTCCCATACATCCATCTTCTTATTTAGAGAAAGATGAAAATGGAAATTTTGTCTCTGAAAAAGAATATCGAGGAATGATTGGTTCTTTGCTTTATTTAACTGCTAGTAGTCTTGATATAGTATTTGCAATAGGATTATGTGCTAGATTTCAATCAGCACCAAAAGAATCTCATATGACGGCAATAAAACAAATATTTAGATATCTTATTGGAACCACTAATATTTGTCTATGGTATAGAAAAGGTTCGCATTTTGATCTTATAGCGTATTGTGATGCTGATTATGCTGGAGACAAAATCTAAAGAAAAAGCACAAGTGAAGTATGTTAGTTCTTAGGTGAAGCATGTATAAGTTGTTCTTGCAGAAAACAAAAAACTATAGCTTTATAAACAACTGAAGCTGAATATGTCTCAACAGCAAAGTGTTGCTCCCAAGTTCTATGGATTAAAAATCAACATGAAGATTACTCAGTAAGCTATTCTAGAATTCCAATTTATTGTGATAATACTAGTGCTATAAATTTGTCTAAAAATCCAATACATCATTCTAGATCAAAACATATTGAAATAAAATATCATTTCATTCGCGATCATGTTAATAAGAAAGATATCAAATTAATCTTTATTGATATTAAAATCCACTTGCTGACATCTTCACAAAGCCTCTGGTCGAGGATATTTTCAATTTGATCAAAGAGAAACTGAAAATCATAAAAAAAAATCCAGAAAATTATGGTTAAAATCTGTTTCTGCAGAAAACGAAGAACGTTTATCAATCTAATATTGACGATGTAACAAAGTTAAAATGCACTAATAAAATCAAACTTGAATACCATTGTAAAAATTTAATTTGAATTTTTGTTGTTGTTGTGTTTGATAGGTACCTTGCTTTTTTACCACCTCTATATGGATTCATGAGTAATTTATGTTTTTGTCTATCTAATATCTAATAAAGTCACTTTTCAATTTTAATCTTTTGAAAAAAGTAATTATCTTTTTGTTCTTTTAATTCAAGATCCATTGTTTTTGTAAAGACTATTATTAAATATAATATCTTATTCAAAAAATTATTTCAAAAACTCTTCTTATATTCTGAAAATTGTTTTAGTTAGCATTAGCCTCGGCGCTAATTTTCTTTTTTTTACATTTAAAAGTTTATTTATGTTTCAAAAATTCCAAAAGTCAGAGATTTTCAAAAAAATTAAAATCCATAAGTAAACTTTTTTAAGGAAACATTAACTTGTATTTTGAATTTCTCTTAAAAAGGATTATATATTAAATTGTAAATATTTCGATAAACAAAATTAATATAAAGTTCTTTATAGAGTTAAGACAATTGTATCACTTCGAACCAAAACAAAACATTTTTTAGTCATAATTTATTTTCTATTTTTTTTTAAATCATATTTGAGACACTGCCAATTATGATGGTGTGGATTGAATTTTTATAAAATTCGGTCTATCAAAATTTGACTTTTTAATTTCAACAATTGATCTCATTAAGAGTTGTATCACCTCCTAATCTTTGTCTCTTAAGATTTTTTAAAGTAAACAATTAAACTATAAAAATATCACATGATAATTAAGACATCTCAACTAAGTTGACACTCCAAAATAATCACGTATCATTTACAGTATTCTAATAAATATGTGTTAATAAAATAAAGAAATAAATATAAAGTTTAGGGGGATTTGGTCAAAACCAAAGTAAAAATATGATGGGACAAACAACAGTCTAATTAAAAATCTAACTAAAAGTTTAATGGGATAAAACCATGTTAAAAGAAAAAAAGTGTAGTGATTACAAAATTGAAAGACAAAGTTGATTACAAAATCTATATTCAGACGTGTGTAATCTATTTCTAGAAAAAAAAAGTTATATAAATATTGAATGGGAATTGATCTCACCGATGAAGACCAATGACACGGAAACCCAAATAAGCAATATTGCCAACACATTAACTTCTTTCTCAGAATATGTGAAAAATAACAAAGTTCATTTGCTTAGTTAATTGAAGATAGTTATTCCAATTATTTTTGAAATTCCAAGATTCAATACTATCAATCTTGTAGGCTTGAATTGTTAATTGAAAGCTAACTCAATTGTATTCATAATCCCAATCAACTTAACTTGTAATGAGTGGTGATTCACAAATGGACAACAAAACAACCCAAAGCATTAATTAGACCTATAGTCTCTAAAGGTTCGCCCAAATGGAGCTCAATGATATAAAGGAGGTTGCCAAACAACCTCTTTGTTTAGAAAAATATTTGGACTGTTATTGTTAACCATAAAGCTTTTAAGAATTTGAAAATTTTGCACGAATGAGGAAGTTGTGGCCTTTGGTGTGATTTCCTATTATTGAAATAATAGCAATTATTCTATTAATGACATAATTGACTGATACCTTGTAATCCTTGAAACAAATGTTATTATTGAAAAACCAAATAGTATCAATTATATTAACAAGCCCTATCACAAATCTTTTAGATATTTTTAATAAAGCTTGTGTCAATAGGGACCTGCAAGATACTATTACATCACTGCCATAACTCACGAGCAAAACTACAGTCAAGGAAAAGATGTTGACTATATTCTACATTGCAATTGCAAACATAATACCAAGATACAATGTTACAACCCCTTGCAAGATTGTTTCTTGTGTTAGACTATTCATTTGGAGAGGTAAATCGGGTCAGTGAATTAAATGGGACATCATAACTCAACCATCTAATAGAAGTATCCTTGGCATCCTAAGGACCAAATTTGCATCAACTTTAATTTCTTTATCATTAAATCATAAATTTTCATATATCACTTCAAACCCTAAAAATTCTAATCTCTCATTTTTTTTACACCTACAATCTTTACCATAACCACAAAAGACATAGATAAATAAGCCAACTAACACACCCTTTTTTGTTTTATGTTCTTTCTTTTTCTCCGTCAAACAAACTAAACAAAACCTATGTTCTTCTCTTGTTTGATTTTCTCTCCAAACCAAATCAAAGAGTGACCGACGAGCGTAACCTCGTCGGAGATTCATCTCAATTCTTCCTGTTGTCGGAAAAATCAGTTTTCTCTCCCTTTAACTTCTAAATTCAGATTTCTCTTTTTTTGCCTCTACTTTTTTTGATAAAAAACATTTAATCTCTAAATAAGTTTGTGTTTTCCTTTTCTTTTTGATTGAATATATGTGAAAAAGCAATGTGGAGGGAAAGATGTGTTTGTTGAAAAAAACAATATATGCCTTTGGTGGTTATGGCAAATATTATACTTGTGGTGTAAGAAAAATGAGATATTATAATTTTTAGGATTTTGATACATATGTGAGAATTTTTTATTTGAAGATGAAAAAATTAGAGTTCAAAATGAAGGTTTTTGAGTTTTTATTAAAAAAATTGAGGTTGAAGATGAAGATTATTGAGTTTTTATTATTTAATTGATTTTATTAATTAGTTTTAAGTTTTTAATTAAATAATTGACTTAATTGCAGTTTTGGTCCCCCTATTTTAGATGAATCGCGAAAGTAGTCCCCCCATTTTTTTTCTCCCCAGTTTTGGTCCTCAAACAAAATTTTGATCCAAAACTTAATGAAATTTCATTTTTTAAAGTCATACTACACCATTTATGATCATAGATTTTAGGTACAATTGTTGCAAATGAGATCTTAAGGCATGGTGTGACTTAAATAAATGCAAAATAAATAAAATTTTATCAAATTTTGGACCAAAACTGAGGAGAAATAAAATGGGGGACTATTTTCGCGATTCAGCTAAGATAAGGGGACTCAAACTGCAATTAAGCCTAAATAATTAAATGAGTTAGTAAAATGAATTTTAATTTTAAATATTAAATATTGTCTTGTCAACAACAATTACACAGTCACCATGTGTCACTTCATTCAAAATTAGTTGTGTCATCATTTTTTTACTATAAAAGATTCATAAAAGACTTTTTAAAACTTGTTAGAATTTGTAAGAGTATAAATCAAATAAAAAAATCACAAAGATTAAAATTAAAATGAAATATATTTGTAATCATCAAAATCATATTTGAACAAAAAATGAATGCTTTAGGGTTTTCATGTTGAGCATTAATATTTTTAAATTATATGTTTTAAGATTTTGTTTTTTATTAGGATTTTGGTTTCTTGCACTCTTAAAAGGTCTTTTGAACTTCATTAAAAATTCCTTTTTAAAGATGTTCTTAGTTGTTCTTATGTATGGCTTAGTTACTTATTTGAATTATGTTTAAGGCGATTTAGTTTTTCCAATCAATGAATTTAAAAAAAAATATATAATCAATGCCTGAACATATGTATAATGATGACAATACAACGTTGATGAAATGTTTAATCTTTCATCCTAAAAGTTTTGTCTATGTTGAGATTTCAATGTGTGGTTTAAATTTGATTTTAATAAACTTGCATCCAATCTTGGTAATTTGATTTCTAAATTAAAATTGATATGTCGTAGCATTTATGGTTTAAATTTTATGGTGTCGTAGTTCAACATATTATTGATATGCAAAGTAATGCAAAGAATAACATGCGATTGAAATTGATTTTTGTGAAAATGAAACTCATTTTGTTAACATTTGATACTGGAACAACAATGGTGATTTTGATGGTTTCAATGTGTATGCAAATTGAGTCTTCCCAGGAATATACGTGAACTCAATATACGTATGTGAACTAAGTTTGGGTAGGACCTACGTGAATTGAGTTTGCGTAAGTGAACTGAGTTTGCATAAGACCTACACGAACTGAGTTTGCATACACGAACTGAGTTTGCATACGCAAACTGAGTCTGCCTAGGAATGTACCTGGACTGAACTTGTGTATGACCTATGCGAGTTGAGTTTGCGTACGTGAATTGAGTTTGCTTAGGAACCTACGTGGACTGAGTTTGTGTAAGTGAACTGAGATTGTGATGGATGAGTTATAAATGAGTTGTGATGTATGAGTTATGAGGTTAATAATGGTGATGAAGAGACAAAATGGGGTTATAGAATGAGGCAAATAAGCAAGGGAGTTTTAAAGTATTTCATTTTTATGAAAAGTTGTATTTCTTATTATATGACTTGACCTATAGACTTCATTAAAATTTAGAATAGGATTTTCTCTCAAGATCTAGCGCAATTGAGGTGAGAGAGAGGCTCAGTAGTAGCATGTAGAGGAGAATGAAAAATGACAAGGAGGGAGGTGGAGGAAGTCACTCACAACAACAACTATATAATTGAAGAGAAAATTGTTTCATAGTAGTTCCAATTGTCGATGAATTATTGCAGTAGTCACAACACAATCTCTCTTTTCTCTCATGTGAATGAACCAACACAATTTTCAAGAGTTTTTTTGAATCATAATCCACACCAATGAATTGATTAATACGACTTTCAAGAGGTTTGTAAGTCGATTTACACGACCTTCAAAATTAATTTTTGATAATTATAAATTCGTTATTGTAGTTAGGATGTGTTGTACTTTCACTTACCAACTCATGTTCTTGAAATACTGACATGAACCATTATTTTAAATAAGAACACTTTCATTTATTCGTTATCATTCATACATGCAATATCATAATCAAAATTAAATATTTTTCTGGTTGAAGTCTTTTGTGTTTTTGATTGAAAAACATGGGTGAGGCATATCTTGTTGGTGTGATTATTCTAGACCTGAGTGATTGATGGGATATCGATCAACTGTACGTCAAAGGTAAAAATGATGCTAGCTCTGGTTCTAAAGTTTTGTCTACTCTAAAAATAACTATCGTAAAAGATTAGAAGGGTGTTTTAATTCTTGAAGATATGTGGTTCATACATATTCTTGAAGGGTTTTTAAGAAGTCTAATTTTTTTAGTGTTTAAGAAGAAATGGTTGTTGTACAAGCTTTACAACAAATGACTACAAATCTTATAAACATTTCATGTATAATAAAGAAAGAAACTTTTATTCATTTGAATGAGGACTAGGCGACATAGAGGGACCATAATAAAAATCTCGTGTGATTTTCTTCTCTTTAATCTCTTTACAATTTTGATTTTACGTTCATTATTTTGTATCTTGTTGATTTGAGGTAAATTTTTGTTTTATTATTTTTGAATAATATAAAAACTTATGATATTGAAAATTTTGTTTTAAAATTTTTCAGAGTTTGAATTTTTTATTAATAAAACTATTTTTGTAAAGATATCGAAAATTGTAAATTGTGTTTAAAAGTGAATTTTATGGTTATTTAGTTTTCTATCAATTGTGTATTCCATTAAGAACTATTATAGGTTACTTTGGTTGATGAAATCATTTAATTTCTTATGTTTAAATTGTCTTTTCGATTGATGTGATTAATTGCAATATCATTCCATATTTCTAAGAAAATATACCAATACTTCACCATCACTTTTTAAATAAATTTTTGTTGCATGTTAAAATGTTGTCAAAATATTGAGAATCTATTTAGCTTCTTTTAGAGTCCTAGAGCCATCTCGACTAACAAAGGAGAAGGGGGAGGAGAAAATGATGATAAATATATATATATATATATATATATATATATATATATATATATATATTGGAAATAAACTCTTACATATTACAATTCTACGTCAACATTCGAACATTGTATAACTTTTTACATAAATAACTGTTAGGACTATTATTCGATATAGATACTAGTATCATACTACAACCATTAGCCGAATCTTAAGATCCGTTCGGAGTGGTTTTGAGTTTTTAGTTTTGAAAGACAATTTCAAAAACAAAATATATTTAGATAAAATGAGACTGAATTTATTTTTTACTTAATTTCAATCTCATTCAAACACTCTTAAGTAATTTACAAATAATTTAAAATAGAATGAATAAATTACTTTGTCCAATCTTAATTATAAGAAGAAGAGATAATAATTATATAAAAAAGAAAACATCATAATCAATTTACTTACTTGTTATTGTAACTTTTGAATATTTATGAGATATTAATTAATCACCAATATTAAAAAGACAAACGCTTTAAATGAGAATAAAAATATTATTTAAACAATAAATTCATTTCAAAGTTTGAAATTTGTTCTTAAAGAAATACATAAATTCCCTGATAGTAGTAATAATTAGGGGCATTCTAGTTCCCTTTGAATCCGTTTTAGGGCCAAAAACATGCTATCCAAGGATTAAATCAGATGCAGTTCGATTTGATTTGGATGATTTATTTAAAAAAAATTCATTCAATGATTATAAATAATTTAATTTGAATCAATTTTTGAATATTCAAATTACAATTATAAAAATAAGTTAATAATAATTATAAAAATTTATAAAATAATATATATATATATATATATTAAAACTTAACATTACCAAATAACAATGAAATTTTATTTGAAATATATGAAATAACCAAAAATTTGAATACAATGTATCATAAAAATAAAATATGAATAAATATTAAAATTTATGCACGTTGTTAGTTTAATTTAATTTTAAAAAAGAA
Source organism: Cicer bijugum (assembly GCA_037974875.1). NCBI lineage: Eukaryota > Viridiplantae > Streptophyta > Magnoliopsida > Fabales > Fabaceae > Cicer > Cicer bijugum. Next base: position 4,506,172 of record JBBPBT010000623.1, read on the forward strand.
TTTGATCCAATACATTCAGTATTCCCAAAATAACATTAAGAAATATTAAATATTATTCAACTTTGTCGGAATCAATGCAATTTTAAACAAAGCACTTAATTTCCTTCTTTTCTTAAATGTATTTGCATTTCTTACCATGTATATGTCATTTATGCTTCTACTTATGTTGAAACATGGAACTTGGAAGCGACACATGCAGTAGAATAATAAGGAATATGAAGTGAAAAAATAATTTTATATGCTTCTGTTGTTCTAAGATGACAACTTAGATGTTTCAATTGTGGTTTAGATTTTTGTGTTCCTTTTTATGATTGGTTTGTTACAAATAGAATATAGGTAAAAAATTTACTTAGGAAAAGATAAACTCAAGTAGATAGACACTAAGGTAAACTAATGTTGGAATTGAAAAACAAGTATGAATACATATTAAGGAAAAAACGGGCGCGGGTGGGTCGGGTCATATGTGATGACAATGGGTACCCGACCGACCAAGTACTTTCAGTCATCATTCTCTAAAACTACATAGTTCCTCTTATAAGAACCACAAACAATGAAACAAACACAAACCTCTCCATCCATACCCACAAACCTTTTATATTCTTGCAATAATTAAAAATAAAAAGGATGATGTTGATTTTTTTAATTATTTTTTTTAGGAAAGACTTCATTTGCAATTTTTTATAAAGGAACATGTCCATTTGCATTTTTTTTAAACGGCTATTTCTCAATTTTTAACTTCTACATATTACTTTATTTTCTCAACTTCTAAGAACCACCTTAAAAAAAATTTTATACACTTTTTTGTAACAAAAACTATTTTACTTAAATAATGAAATTGTTAATTTTATCTTTGGTATTCTTGCAATTGTTAAAATTGATAAGGATAATATTGATTTTTCGGTAATGTTTTATTTTCTTATATTGATAGTTGATGTATATAATAATTAAATTTACGGTTTAATTAAAATCTATCAATATAGACCTTAGACATTTTATTTTGAGTTTTTTCAATTCTAACACAATTGAATGTTGATATTATCAAATTGAATATTATATCTCAAATTCGAATCATCTCGTAACTGTGTGTGAATTTTTTATGGTTGTTATTTTTTTTTAACATTTTTTTTATTATATTGTAGACACTTTCGTATGAACTTGCAAAAAAATTTTATGTAATTTGGAACTTCAAACCTTGGATCTCCGAATATCAACTCAATCAATCATAAAAATGTAGATTTCAATTTCAAAATTTGTCTTTTATATTAACTACAATCGTCAGGAGTTGGAAGGACTTATATATTGAAAATCATATCCATTTTGGAGATAATTTAGAACTTGTATTCTATGACATTCATGATTTTTGGGTGAGGTCGGAAAGAATACGGACCAAATGTTTACAAGTTTATTTTGATTGTATTATTTTTTCTTTTTCTGCTATGCCAACATTTAGTTTCATCTTAATGTTAGTTGTATTCAAGTTTCAAACTTTATTATGAATGTTTGTTTCTTAGTAGTTATTAAATATTTTCATTGACTATTATATTTAATTTATTTTTCTTGCAAAACAAACATTCACTCAGACATCAACATTAATTTTATCATTACATTAAAATCAATAATCTTACCGGTGCATACAATGAGTATCTAACTAATAAACCTAGTGTTGTTGAGCCGTATTTCTTTAGATATTTTTTTTATTCTTTCTTTATTGTCGGAGAGTGGTATAAGGTCATTATTGGTCTGAAATCATCCATTTCACTCGTTTTTTTTATTCTTTTATTCAAATAAGTGATTATCACGTATATTTTTTTTAATTCTTTTGATTGTGAATTTGTTGTCTAAATTCGACTTTGTTTTATTTATCGTCTTAGTTTAATATTTTGATTTCTCGCTTAATTGCGGTGTTCGTTTGATTGATAAATCAACTTCAATCAAGTATACAATAAATAACTTTAACGTTATCAACACTGCAACTTCAGAGACATAACTATTCCAGACATTTTAATTTTATCATATACGTTGATTTTGTCACATTTTTAGATATTTTGTCGTTTTATACTATGAACGTGAATGCTATGAATTTGTTTGCAATACATCTTTTTTTAGTTTTAACGACTTTGAATTGTATTATTATCGGTTGATATAAATTTTATCAAATTGAATGAAAGAATATAATTTTTTAATTTAAAAAAACTTTTTTTTTTCAATTTTGTAGAATTTTGAATTTTGTAAAATTTTCAATTTTTTTCAATGATTTTACTATTTTACTTGATATCCGTTTAAATATAAATACCCTAGAAACAAGGAAAGGGTAATTTTACATATTACACGAGTTAGATGTAGGGATGACAATTAGACCCAGACCCAGTGGGTACCCGCAAAAAAACCCACAATGGGTAGAGTAAAAACCCGCATAATGGGTATGAGTACGGGGACGGGTAATTACCCGCAAAATTAAACGGGTATGGGTACGGGTACCATAGTACCCACCCCGCACCCGCACCCGCATTTATATAAATATATTATTTATTTATTATATTAATATTTAGTTTAATTAATTATTTCCTTTTATGTTTTAATATCTATTAATATAACCATTACAATATTTATAATCAAATCGATAAACGTTTGTAAACTTTTTAAGAATTTGATTATGATGAATAGTTAAATAATTGTGACTTTATAACTAAGAATTATATCTTATTAATTGTGTCTTTATAATTATACTTGCAACTTATAAATTGTTTTTACTGATATCAAATAATATTGTTGTAAGACTTGCAACTTCATAAAATATTATTATGGATATTTGAATGTGTATTGTAACAAGTGTTCACTTGAAATATTTTGAGTTAGAAAATATTTTGGTTTATAATATTTTATAATTTAATTTATGATATTTAAATAATTTTTAAATGGGTAAATACCACATATAGGGATGGCAATGGGTAGGGTACTCTACCCGCAATTTAAAAAAATACTCTGTGCCCATATCCTCTTAGGTATCAACTTTAATACTCGTATCCTTATTCTTTAGGTATCTAAGTGCCCGTACCCATACCCATTACCCACACTTTAACTAAAATAAATTGATAAATAAATATTATTTTGTGATTCAATTTAAAAAGTGTAAATATCATCTATAATATCTTAACTTAATTTCAGTTAACGTTTTAGTCCTTTATTTTTTTTTCCAATTTAGTTCTTTATTTTAATTTTAAGTGATAATTTAATCTTTTATATTTTAAAATGTTAACAATGTTATCTGTTTTTTACAAAAATTCAAACATTCATCAAAATTTTAAAACAAAACTCATAAATTTAATTATATTCTTTAATATAAAATAAACTTTATCAAATTTGTAACTCAAATCTTCAAATAAACTCATATGTGCCATTTTTTATTTGATTTTGTTAGAGATAAAAATATGAGTTTATTTAAATATTTAAGTTATAAATTTGATGAAATTGCATTATATTGAGGATGATAATTAATTTTATGTGTTTTGTTTGAAACTTTTTGATGAATTTTTTGAAATTTTGCAAAAAATAAGGATAAAATTGTTGACATTTTAAAATATAAAATAGGCTTAATTGCACTTTTGGTCCCCCTATTATAGGTGAAAATTGAAAGTAGTCCCCCCATTTTGTTTGTCCCCAGTTTTAGTCCCCTAAACAGAATTTGAGCATGAGCTATCATATTTTTAATGACGTGTCAATAAATTGCTGATGTGGCATACGCTGACATGAAATAAAGTTATTATTTTATTATTTTTGATTAAAAAAAATAAGTTTTATTTTAAAAAATCATTTTAATAATTATGTAATATTTATAAAAATACAATTATATTTTTTAAAATAAAATTAAAACAAAAACCTAAATCCAAACTCTTTGTGAAAGGAAAGAACTTCAAGCCATCGTCTTCTCCGTGCGTTCATCGTCTACCGTCTACCCCTGCGTTCAAAGCCCTGCGTTCGTCATCGTCTTCTCTGTGCGTTCATCTTCTCTGTGCGTTCGTCTTCTCTGTTCATCTTTCTTTTTCATCAGTTATAAAATGGCGAGTGAAGATACAAAGTTTTGTGCTAGGTATGTGATTTTAGGGTTTTCGATTTGTTTTGTTATTAACATTATTAAACTCTGTTCGATTTTAGGGATTTTAGGGTTTTCTCAGGGATTGATAATAAGATGAATACTGTTTGTTAAATTTCATAGTATTGTACTTATTCTTTGAGTAAGTTGTTTCTGCTAATGATAAAGCCTTGTATTTGCTTCATTGATATTTTAGGTTCAGAAGCAATTACAAATGAGAATTGAAGCTCAGGGTAAATACTTGCAGAAGATCATAGAGGAGCAGCAGAAATTAGGCAGTACCTTGACAGCCTCGGAAACGTTCCCGTTGTCCCATGAAAAGCAAAATCATCCCCAGTCAGAGCCTTTTGGGTCTAGTGATGCCCTTGCAGATACTTTTTCTCCACTTAAAAAACAGAGAATTGATGAAGGTTCAAAGGATAGCTTCGATGCTTCCCAAGTTCCAAGAAAGACTGCACAGAAAAATGATTGTAATGTTGGTCTTATGGATCCAAACTTGTATGGAGATGATGCTGGCTTGGGATTTGATTTGGAGACAGAAAACGAAGAAGACAATGAGAGTGAGCAGTAAGAATTAGGTTATGTTTGTAGTTCAACATGTGTCTTATTGTAATATCTAGTAGAAAATACAGATCATATTTTTGTAAATTATATTCCATGCAATCCATTTGTATATATTAATGTAGAGATAGATGCATTCTTCTCTCCTGTTGTGAGAGTCATAAACACCACCGTGCTCCCACGGTCAACAGAAATGCATTGTACATGTGGTCATGGATGATGAATGTTGGGAGCTGGACACTTGTCATTTATCAATGTTCACGTTGTTATTATTGTCCAAGTTTCGAAGTTGTTAATTAGCTAGTGAAGGCATTGTTTTATCATTGAAGTCAACATATGAGATAAGACTTATTATTGTTGAATATAAGAAAACAAACTTTCCTTTACATTAATTAATTTCTCTCGATTCTCACCTTTTATGATATTTTGAAGGAAAAAAACATAGTTTGTTCTTACTGTGTACTTCAAAAGAAAATGAAGTTGTAAAAGAATTTTATTTACCAATACCATATAAAATTTTCATTTACAAATGTGTCATTTATTGTTTTCCCTTTCATAACTGTCATTTACATTTTTTAATAATTTTTGTAAAGAAATATGAAGTTAATTTACGAACTAGCTTGCTTGGGAAATATACAACACATGGTTGTAATGATAGTAATGTGAACACTTGATATTTTATGACGTGGGAAAGAAAGCTTAATTTATCTTGTTTAAGCTGAATCTTGTAGCAAGATTGAGTGACAGATCAAGCTTCTGAGTAATGTTTTCCCTAACATGCTAACATGTATCTCTTGTGACACATTATACCTTAGATAATGATATATTTGTTCCTTGGTCCATCTTCTGTATTTGTTGTTAATACTAGAATAAAGCATTCAAACTTATGTGTTTAGTTTTCTGATGTATTTCTCATTGCAGCATATTTTGTATGTTCAGAGTGATGTTCTTTTGACATTTCAATCTTCTAATAAACATAGAATGGAATAGTTAACTGTTTAGTAAAGCTTTGATCTGTGAATGCTTTTGAAGGTGAAGTCTTTGAGACTATTCTCTCAAAATCTTGAGCATGATGCTTCTTGATTATGTTGCCAGGCTTCTATGCCTTTAGGCTTAAGCATCAAGTTTCTGCAAAGCTTTTAAGCAAGCTTTTCATGTAAGACTGTCATTCTTTCAAGCATTACTTCTACATAAATTTTCAATTAGAAGTCTTGGCAAACTGTGTGGACTTGTTTCAAAAGATGAAGAGGTTTATTTTTTTCAATAAAAATCCAATTACACAAAGTTAGAAGATGAAAATTAAAATTTAACATGCATACAAACTTAACACAATCTAATGATATGAGATTGGTTTGAAAATAATTGTTTTCTAGTGTGTCTCACCAAACAGCAGAATGGAAAGAAAAAAAAAGTTACAGTGAACATTCACTACAGGTACAACATATAAAACTTAAACCAATGGAAAGCTTGTTTTCTTATATTCAACAATAATAAGTCTTATCTCATATGTTGACTTCAATGATAAAACATTGCCTTCACTAGCTAATTAACAACTTCGAAACTTGAACAATAATAACAACGTGAACATTGATAAATGACAAGTGTCCAGCTCCCAACATTCATCATCCATGACCACATGTACAATGCATTTCTGTTGACCGTGGGAGCACGGTGGTGTTTATGACTCTCACAACAGGAGATAGAAGAATGCATCTATCTCTACATTTACAAACTGCCTAATTTCTGTTGTTCCTCTATGATCTTCTGCAAGTATTTACCCTGAGCTTCAATTCTCATTTGTAATTGCTTCTGAACCTGGAATATCAATGAAGCAAATACAAGGCTTTATCATTAGCAGAAACAACTTACTCAAAGAATAAGTACAATACTATGAAATTTAACAAACAATATTCATCTTATTATCACTCCCTGAGAAAACCCTAAAATCCCTAAAATCGAATAGAGTTTAATAATGTTAATAACAAAACAAATCGAAAACCCTAAAATCACATACCTAGCACAAAACTTTGTATCTTCACTCGCCATTTTATCACTGATGAAAAAGAAAGATGAACAGAGAAGACGAACGCACAGAGAAGATGAACACACAGAGAAGATGAACGCACAGAGAAGACGATGACGAACGCAGGGCTTTGAACGCAGGGGTAGACGGTAGACGATGAAAGCACGGAGAAGACGATGACTTGAATTTCTTTCCTTTCACGAAGAGTTTGGATTTAGGTTTTTGTTTTAATTTTATTTTAAAAAATATAATTGTATTTTTATAAATATTTCATAATTATTAAAATGATTTTTTAAAATAAAACTTATTTTTTTCTAATCAGAAATAATAAAATAATAACTTTATTCCATGTCAGCGTATGCCACATCAGCAATTTATTGACACATCATTAAAAATATGACAGCTCATGCTCAAATTCTGTTTGGGGGACTAAAACTGGGGACAAACAAAATGGAGGGACTACTTTCAATTTTCACCTATAATAGGGGGACCAAAAGTGCAATTAAGCCTATAAAATATGTCACTTAAAATTAAAATAAAGGACCAAATCAGGAAAAAAAAAAAGATAAAAGACTAAAACGTTAACTGAAATTAAGTTAAGAGACTATATGTGGTATTTACTAGGGATGACAATTAGACCCAGACCCAGTGGATACCCGCAAAAAAACCCACAATGGGTAGAGTAAAAACCCGCATAATGGGTATGAGTACGGGGACGGGTAATTACCTGCAAAATTAAACGGGTATGGGTACGGGTACGGGTACCATAGTACCCACCCCGCACCCGTACCCGCATTTATATAAATATATTATTTATTTATTATATTAATATTTAGTTTAATTAATTATTTCCTTTTATGTTTTAATATCTATTAATATAACCATTACAATATTTATAATCAAATCGATAAACGTTTGTAAACTTTTTAAGAATTTGATTATGATGAATAGTTAAATAATTGTGACTTTATAACTAAGAATTATATCTTATTAATTGTGTCTTTATAATTATACTTGCAACTTATAAATTGTTTTTACTGATATCAAATAATATTGTTGTAAGACTTGCAACTTCATAAAATATTATTATGGATATTTGAATGTGTATTGTAACAAGTGTTCACTTAAAATATTTTGAGTTAGAAAATATTTTGGTTTATAATATTTTATAATTTAATTTATAATATTTAAATAATTTTTAAATGGGTAAATAGGAAAACCTTTCTTTTTTCTATTAGATGGTTTAATTAGGAAAAATCCGAAAACGAAATTCGGGTCAGAAGACAACAGACATAATAGGTTTAAGAAGGGTTTTAACATTCAAGGCGGCTACTACTTCACTTACTACTAACCCTTCCCATCATTCCGATCTTCCCTACCCTCTCATTTTCTCGGTAACATTTTCTCTCATGCTCTAAACATCTTTCACCCACTACTCAACAATTTTCCGTTCTTCTTTTCTATCACCCCAAAAAATGTGGACTAACATAGTCAAGCGAGCTTCCTCTAAGAACTTCAACCTATCCTACTCAATTTCTTCTTCTTCACTGAGATTTTCTCAGCACTCGAATTTTCCCGACAAAATCTTGCCCCAAACAAGGATAATTAATTCAAGGCACCCATTTTTGGGTTTCAGTCAAGTTAGTATCTTTAATTCGGAAAACAAATTGGGTCGTTCCAATTTTTCGTTTTCTGAAGACACTTTTACTTTTAATTCAACTTCAGTGACTCACTTTAGAGGTTACGGTAGTGTTGCTGAAGCTATTGAATCATCCGATACAGAAGATGATCATTCAAGTTGTGAAGAAGTTCAGAAACTGTTAGAAGAAATGGTAAAAGAGGAAAAGAAAAAGCCTGAATTAGAGAACCAAAAGAACAATAGTGAAGGAGGCATGTCTAGTTACAAGTATAAAATGCTTAAAAGGAGACAGGTAAAGATTGAGACTGAGGCTTGGGAAAACGCAGCAAGAGAGTATCAGGAATTGTTGGAGGATATGCGTGAGCAGAAACTTGCACCTAATTTGCCTTATATGAAATCATTGTTTCTTGGTTGGTTTGAGCCTTTAAAGAATGCAATTGCTGATGATCAAGAGCGTTGTAAAGTTAGTCATAGAGCGAGTCATTCTCCTTATTTCAATGAGTTGCCGCCTGATATGATGGCTGTTATCACTATGCATAAGTTGATGGGGTTGTTGATGACTAATACTAATGGTGTTGGTAGTGCTAGAGTTATCCAAGCTGCTTGTCAAATAGGTGAATCCATTGAACACGAGGTATAGTTTAAGAGTATTTTTGTATATAAGAATGTGCTACTCTGTATGGGAGAACTTAAAAAAATTGTTTATGATATTTCCATAGGGTATTTTTAGTTTATGAAAATCGTCTGACTTTATTTTATGTTTTGTTATGGAAATAGCTTTATGAGTAAGCATTTATATGATAAGCACTTGTGAAAAGCAAAAACAACACATGCACTTAATTTAAATGTTTATCCAAACAAGGCCTTTATCTTGTATACTAACATGCAAATATGAATTGAACAACGCGAAATGAATCAGTTGCCTGAATTCAATTATGCACCCTCTATTCTATGCTTTTGTGTTCAATATAATAGTTTTATTATGCTTTTATATTATATATTTCCTTGGTCATTTGCTTTAGTTTGGTAGTAAAATGGGTATTTACTGCTCACATGATTGGCTGAACTCTGAAGCCGCTTCTTCTGATTGAAACAGATGATATACCATCTAATTAAGCTGACTGTTATGGATTTTAATCTATGTAGCACTGACATTTCAAATTGAAGGTGTATCTGGTGTCAAACAAGTGCTGGTGTCCGTATGGAACAAATGTTTGTGTCCGTCACCGACACATGTAGTTACTTCCATTTTTCAAATTATTAACGGTGTCAATGTATCAGTATCGTGTCCAGTGTTCATGTCAGTGTCAAGATTCTACTAATAATCTTAGCTTGGTCAATCTGATTTATGTTGAGTAAATTATATGGTCAATTCAAGGTTTTTATTGTTCAAATTTGATGCTACTAGCATGAATTCACAATATTCAAGTAATCATTAACTGAAACTCTACCCTTATATGTGGATCAGGCTAAGATATACCGATTTATGGAGAAGACAAAGCAGAAGAAAACAACCACTGCCAAGTCTGCTGATGAATCTGTTATTGCACCTGTAAAAGTTGACGAAATGACAGCTGAAGAGAAAGAGAAATTTAAAGAAGACCAGCAAAAACTTAGGAGAAAAGTTGCCCGTTTAATAAAGCAGCAGAAGACGCAACAAGCTATAGAGATAGTTCGGGGAAGGGACAAAGAGAAGCCTTGGGGACAGGAAGCTCAAGTGAAGGTTTGTAATATTTGTATTGTACCAATGAACAAGGAAGTTTTATTTTTTTGTGTTACAATATAGTTATTGCATATTTTCCAGGTCGGCTCTCGTTTGATACAACTGTTAATAGAAACTGCGTACCTACAACCACCTGCCAATCAATTTGGAGACAGTCCACCAGATATTTACCCTGCATTCAAGCATACCCTCAAAACAGTTTCTGCCGATTCAAGGTGAGATTGATAGTACTCGTTCAGAATCATTATCTGTAAATTTAAACATTTTTTCCTTTACTGAATAATGAATGCTCTTTACTTGATTAGCAATGGAAGTAGAAGATATGGCGTTATTGAATGTGACCCTCTGATACAAAAGGGCCTTGAAAAGACTGTAAGTAACCTACCTACTATTGTCTAAGGATTTTTTGTAGTACTTGAATTCATGATCACATTTCCTTTAGTATGTTATTTGACAAATTTTATGGTTTTTATACTTCAAGGTGTGTTGTTATTGTTGTTGTTGATAAATGCATTCTAGTAAAACTTTTGCTTTCTTATGCCTATATTCATGAGACTGACGGTAACATTGAAATGTGTTTACATTAACAGGCCAGGCACATGGTTATCCCCTACATGCCTATGTTGGTTCCACCTACTAACTGGACAAGGTATGACACATGTTATACAGATATTTTCTTTTTTAATTTATGTTAGAACTTTGAATTTTTATGTGTTAGCTTAGTTTTATTGACTTGTAGAATGCCTGAAACTTTGATAATAATGTTTCAATCATATTGAGATAATGTTTACATTAACTGTTGTTCTTATGTTTACTAAGTTTAATTTTTCATCAGATCATATTGAGATACAAATTCTACATATGAGCTGTGGCTAAGTTATGCCGTTTTGCTTATAAATTGTTAATTTTCTCATAAATATTGTAATTTTATGGTAGTTATGACAAAGGAGCATACTTGTTTTTGCCATCATATGTAATGAGAATACATGGAGCAAAGCAGCAACGTGAAGCTGTAAAAAGGGCTCCCAAGAATCAACTTAACCCAGTATTTGAGGTTGGAATTTTTTAATGTTTGTGCATTTGCATCTGAGTTTATGGTTCCAGATTAAAACTTAATACTTCTTGAAATTAATTCTGGAATTGTTTTAGGCCCTTAATACCCTTGGTGATACAAAATGGAGGGTTAACAAAAGTGTACTTGGCGTGATAGATCAAATATGGGCTAATGGAGGCTGCTTGGCTGACTTGGTGGATCGTGATGATGTGAGTACCAAACAGAACTTGATGCTAAATTATTTACTGAATCTCCACCTTCCCTCAAAACCTAGCCCATTCTACTGAAAGAAATAATCTTCAACTAGAATAGCTTCCTAGCATAATATATAAATTCCATCTAGGAAGTGTTGAAGGTGAATTTTTTAACCTGAGCACTAAGGTGTTAGATACCTATTCATGAAAATATATATGAGTTTTACTAATGTTGTTCCTTTAGTACGTAATTGTTTATTTTGGATTGGATATTGTTTGGCACACTAATATTACTAAAGTAAAAAACCTTTAGTAATGGTGGGTGCCAAACAATATAAAAGGGCAATTAAAAGATTGGTTTTGGTTAGGTAAAAGAGAACAAGGGATAGATGAGGGAATTTGGTTTTAACAACCTTGCTTATATTGCAAGGTATGTGGGAAGGAAGGGGAAATGTGGGGTAGCAAGAATAAAAGGGAGGAGAGGATCCTAATGGAGGTATCCACTATCTTGTTATTGAGTGAGGAAACCTGGACCTTTAGGTGGATGGGTGGAGCAATCTCCCAATGTATTGCAACGTCCAAGCATTCTTTTTCTATTTTCTTTTACAATTGTACCAATCTATTCCTGATCATGAGTGATATCACTGTGGATAAAAGAAGACATGAAATTAAGAAGAGTAGCGATCAAAATCAAATTATATAATCTATTTTTTTTCTTTGCCATAATTTTTGTTTTGATTTTTCTTGTTTTTTAGTCTAGCTTGGTAGTTGGATTTGATATTGGTTGTGCTCAAAGGGGATTGTCTAGTGAGTCGATTGTCTCCGAACTTAATTTCCCGTCAAAATGCAAAGTACATTTTTATAATTATCTGAATGATTCTTTCTCCCGTCCACTCATCTACACCATGTCCATGCATTCTTTGGTCATCATTTCTTCCATTTCATGGGATACACAAGGTCTATACTCCTGCTGTAACAAAATATAAGCAAATTTGGCATATCTAATCTAGTTGTAACAAAATATAAGCACTCTTTTCAACCTATTTATTGATAATATATAAAAAATTCTGTTCACTTGATGTTCACTTTTTTATGCAATTAAATGAGATGAAGGATAATATAGGCAATGAAGTAGAACTTTTATTATGAGATTGACAATAGTAAGTGTGAATAACTAGTTATACTAATAAGTGCATAAGTGATTAATTTTGCTTATATTTTGTTCCAGTGGGAGTACTTAGCTCACTTCCTCATGCTTTATTTCTCAATGTGCATTCAGTTATTATACACATTTCCATGCATTAATTATGACATCTCACATTTTCATGCATTATTTCCCAATTTGCGATCAAATTTTCCTCTCTTCTCTCGGCATATAATTATACACAAGCTCTATATTTTGCTCACTTTCTCATGCACTATTTTCCAATAAGTACTTAAAACTTCTCTCTTCCCAAGGCAGCTAGTTCTGGCACCATATAAGCAATCTATTTCAAGGTGCACCCTGTGCATTGTCCACATTTCCACCTCAAATGGTTGATGTGTTGGAGTATAATTGAGAATCAGAGAAAACGAACTGAATCTGATCTTTAATATATTGGCAAAAAGTGAAAAATGATATCAGAATGAAAACAGAACGAGTGAGAAAAGATAAAATAGAATAAGGAGTATATTGGGTTTAGCAAACCCAAGTATGAATATTCTAATACAGAGTAGTGTTATCGATTGTAGATGTTGGACCATGCGGAAAGCAAAAAAACCTCTATTTTAAGCCGCCATAAAACACAATGGCAACACTGATATAGAGATACAGTATAAAGAAAAGAAGTGGTCTCATGGTATGACCTAAAAACTAAAGCTTATGGGATAGTTGGTTTATGACAACATATATGTGACAAATTTTATAACTTTTATCTTAAAATGCAAAATGGTAAACATTATCCTTAAATCATTTAACTTTTAACTCAGTATCTTTCATCTCATATACTGAACCTTTCTAAAAAAATGTTGCATGCTTTATATCTAAGTCGTGTCCAAAATTAGCTGTCTTTTCATTTTTTCCTTTTCCATTTCATTAATGCCTCTTCATTTCCAATTGTGTTTTGATTGACTATCCATTTTGTCTAAAGACTCCCCTCCCAGAGGAACCAGACACAGAAGACGAAGCAGAAATCCGAAAATGGAAGTGGAAAGTTAAATCCATCAAAAAGGAGAACAATGAGAGACATTCACAGCGATGCGACATAGAACTTAAACTTGCAGTAAGAAGTCTTCTAATCCTAAATAGACTGAATTATATCAAATGGTTTCCATAAGAGGTTGCATATATTATTTTTGCATTGGCTTTTTGGCTGTAGGTTGCACGAAAGATGAAAGAAGAAGAAGGCTTCTACTATCCTCACAATCTTGATTTCCGAGGGCGTGCGTATCCCATGCACCCATATTTGAACCATCTTGGTTCTGATTTATGTCGAGGCATACTTGAGTTTGCAGAGGGACGTCCTCTGGGGAAGTCAGGCATGCAATGGTTGAAAATACATCTGGCAAATTTATATGGCGGAGGTGTTGACAAGTTATGTTATGATGGTCGAATAGCATTTACTGAGGACCACCTGGATGATATTTTTGATTCTGCAGACAGACCTCTTGAAGGAAAGCGGTGGTGGTTGCAAGCAGAGGATCCTTTTCAGTGCTTGGCAGCATGTATCAATCTTTCCGAAGCATTGAGAAGTGACACTCCCGAGACTACCCTTTCTCATATGCCTGTACACCAGGTACTTTTTGCAGTAATGTTAAAATAGTTATTTGAGAATACATGCACACACGCGTGAGCGCATCCCATTATTAAGACTTGAATTAAAGGCATTGAGCATGACCCATCCTCATATTTCGTTCTCATTTCAATTTGTTATTTTCCATTACTTGCTAGGATGGTTCATGCAATGGCTTACAACACTATGCAGCACTTGGTAGGGACAAGGTAGTGACTTGTATTCTTATTATCTTCCTCTCTTTCGATACTATGTAATTTATCTCTCTATTCTGCATCATCATCATCAAATTGCTACAATTTTTTCTGTTTGAAGTTGGGAGCTGCTGCAGTCAATCTTGTTGGTGGAGACCAGCCTGCTGATGTTTACTCGGGAATTGCTGCCAGGTAATTATCACAGTGCATTCGTGTGCATGAGGGCTTTATACAATACATACATGACTGTGGACAAGTTGACACCTGTTTTAATAAAAAGGGATGCTATTGTTTTGATATTAAATTTGGTATTGTGATGCAGAGTACTTGAAATCATGAAAAGTGATGCATTGAAAGATCCCAAAACTAATCCACATGCGTTGCATGCTAGGAGATTGATCAGCCAGGTTTCTTTTAATTTTCAAGTTTCAAAACATTAATTCATTTATTTAGATGTTTTGTAGTGGAATACTTGAAAATAGAACTAGAGGGGCTTTTAGACCTATGATAAATAATTTTGTACATGTGTTGTATATGAAGTGGCTTTTATTTTTATCCTTTGGGATTGGGATATGAAATCTCATTCATGGGTCAACCTCAGTCTTATTCTCATATCAACTAAATCATTCATAATTGCATACATTAGGTGGACCGAAAGTTGGTGAAGCAGACAGTGATGACATCGGTCTATGGAGTGACTTATATTGGGGCCCGGGACCAGATCAAGAGAAGGCTTAAGGAGCGTTGTGCAATTGAGGATGATTCAGAGCTGTTTGCTGCTGCCTGCTATGCTGCAAAAGTAAGAGAAGTTGATATGTGGATTTGAATGTGGACATTTCTAAATATTTTATTATTTCACTTAATATTATGCACCATTTTTAGACCACTCTCACCGCCTTAGAAGAGATGTTTGAAGCTGCAAGAAGTATTATGAGTTGGCTAGGTGATTGTGCAAAGGTATGAAGAATTGTCTTTTAAATAATATTACAAAAAGAATGAGTGAGTTAACTGTTTATTTTATAGTTGTAAAATATAGCTACTGCGAAAAAGGGCTAACACATGACTTGTCACATGGAGTAGGTGATAGCTTCCACAAACCAAGCAGTGCGATGGGTCACCCCCCTTGGGCTTCCCGTAGTACAACCTTATAGAGAAATAGGAAGACAGCTGGTAATAATTTTCTTTGTAGTAGCCTAAATTTTGCCTTTCTTTTTTATTTATTTCTAGAAGCCAAATAATCCAAATCGTGGTTTTAAATTGCGGTCTGCAACCACAATATTGCGGATTTTAAAGTTTATGCAACGGCATTGCAACCACAATTTAGGCTGCATTTGCTTGCACTATAAAGGTTTGCAACGTAACCGCAGCCGGAATTTAAAACCATGACCCAGATGTAGTAGACAAAATTCTGTCACTAATATGGCAAGTTGTATTTGATGCAGATCAAGACATCCCTTCAGGTATTGACGTTACAGCGAGAGACTGACAAGGTAACTATTGATGATCAAAATTGACCTACAATACAATTAGATTTGTCTTCTTGCTTTGAATTTATGTATGGTCCGTTTGATTTTAGATCATTTTTGTAAGATGCAGTAGCTGTTTCTCTTAAAAACTAATCCTTGTTGTCTAAATTTGATTAAAAGTTTTTTGTTTGAACTTTTTAAATAGGATAATCATCGAGAACAATTTTAGTTTAAACTAAAGAGCACATTTCATACTTTTGTTACAGGTCATGGTAAAAAGGCAGAGAACAGCTTTCCCACCAAATTTTGTTCACTCTCTTGATGGTTCTCACATGATGATGACTGCAGTCGCTTGTAAAAAAGCAGGGATGAGCTTTGCAGGTGTGCACTGATGATTTATATAACACATTTATCATGTATGGTTCTTGTGTTCTTGTTTGTAAATAAATGCTTAATTGCAGGGGTTCATGATTCTTATTGGACACATGCATGTGATGTTGACGAAATGAACAGGATACTCAGGGAAAAGTTTGTTGAACTCTACGAGGCTCCAATATTGGAAAATGTAAAGTATCTTCATCTAGACAAGCTTTTTTTTTATTTAAATAAATGCCACTATAATTTTGGTTTAGGTATAAAATTTTAAATATGCCTTTAAATTGGTGACATGACAAATCTTAGAACTAGATTGCCATGTATGAATCACTTTGTTTGAATATCTCTTTTATACACCAACCGCTTTTGATCTATAGAGATCGTGACCTCATAGATTGTATTTATATGAAACTGACAGTTTGGTTGTGAAAAGTTTGTTGCCTTTTTGTATTGCATGACACATCTCTGGTTTATCTTATATCCTTTGACAGTATCTTTCTACTTGATAAAATCAGTCAACGCACTGGCCTCATAATTTTCTCTTTGTTTTCTGGATGCATGTTGTTTTGTGATTTTACTTGTTTTATTTATGTTTAAATAGGTTTTTGGTCTCTACAAATCTACCATATTTTTCTTAGTCTCTGTAGATTTTTGTTGTTTTAAGTCCTTGCAAATATACCATTTTTTGTTTTTGGTCTTTGTTTTGGTTTATTCCCCCATTTTTATGTTTTTTTTTTTATGTATGAATGGATCCCTGTATATGTAGAACATCTGATTTTAGTCCCTTTAATATAAACTACATAAGGACTACAATAAATATTACACACATATTACAGGGACCGATTCTAATATGAACTTATTTTACAATGACCAAAACAAAACAAGGACCAAATGTTGAAAGTAGTATATTTGCAAGGACTAGAAATATTTTTTTTTTACGGAGAATAAAAACAACAAATGGTAGCGGGAACCAAAAATACATTTACATCTTTTATAATCACTAAACTTGTCATTGGACACTAAATGAGATATGTGAGTTTATGAGAATTCCTTTTTTAATCATGAATGCAGTTATTGGAAGATTTTGAGAAAACTTTTCCCTCATTGAAGTTTCCTCCTTTACCAGAACGGGGAGACTTTGATCTTCGACAGGTTTTGGAGTCTCCCTATTTTTTCAACTAGACTGTACAAAATATCAGGTTGCTTATCTAGTACTGTCTCCTCATATGGTCCAGTGGAGTTGAGTCCAGTGTAATGAAATTTGTAAAGATATCTACTTGCATGAGATTGCGAAAGCCGCATGAACAGACAATGCAACTGAAGTGTTTGAAAGCAAGATTTGTGTTGCCGAATTTGTGAAATGCAGTTACTTAGTACTCCTTGGATGGAACTGCAATTTGTCATTGAAAAGAAAAAGGGCCTCACATATTGCAGTACAAATTGATTTTGAAATTTTGATTGGATCAGTTGCAAAGCAAGAGGGTTCAGCATATACATCGGCCAATCTGATTTTATGATTGGTTCAACACAGACTAATAAAAAGGATTGAAGCTTTGGTAAGATTACAAGGTGATTTTCTCAGATGTGGACACTTTCTATTGCAAATCAGCCAAAGTTGGATTTTGCTTTTTGTATACTTTGTATTTTATTTTATTCTTTTTGGTGGGTGGAGAGGGAAATGGAAGCATATGTAACATTTTTTTGTTACGGTCAATGTAATATTTTTTCCTCACACTTGTTCCATTATTTGAAATAACATATATTTAAAGTAAATAAATTATACCAATAAAAAATGTTATTATCTGAAGTTGTCAAATTGTTTGGTTTCTTTATTGTTTCTGTTGAATATAAAGAGTATTGAGAGACATATATAGAATAACCCGTGTGTGTTTCAACTACACAGCAGAATCTCTTTATACAGACACATGATATTAAATAACCCTAATTTACAGTAATGCTAACGGGCCAGAATACTTATACTTACAGTCCATATATATTATTTACATTCTAATATAATATTTAACACTCTCCCTCAAGCTGGAGCATATAAATCAAATGCACCTAGCTTGTTACATATATAACTAATTCTAGAACCTCGCAATGACTTTGTAAACACATCTGCTAACTGATCATTGGATTGGACAAAGCTGGTGATGATGTCACCTGATTCAATCTTTTCTCTAACAAAATGACAGTCAATCTCAATATGCTTGGTCCTTTTATGAAAAACAGGATTCGAGGCAATGTGCAATGCAGCTTGATTATCACATATTAGTGTCATTGTGCTTGTCTCTTCAAATTGAAGTTCTTTCAGTAACTGTTTCAGCCAGATGAGTTCACATGTTACTAGTGCCATGGCCCTGTATTCTGCCTCAGCGCTGGATCTTGCAACAATATTTTGTTTCTTACTCTTCCAAGATATTAAATTTCCTCCTATGAGTACACAATACCCGGAAGTTGATCGTCTATCTATGGGTGAGCCTGCCCAATCAGCATCTGAGTAGCCAATTATCTGAGTATGTCCTCTATCTTCATAAATGAGACCTTTTCCAGGTGCACTTTTGATGTATTTAAGAATCTGAATTACAGCATCCATATGTTCTTGGCAAGGAGAATTTAAGAACTGACTTACCACACTGACAGCAAAGGAAATGTCAGGACGAGTGACTGTGAGATAGTTTAATTTTCCAACTAATCTCCTATATCTTCCTGAATCTGATAGAGGCTCCCCCTGATTGGGTAGGAGTTTGACATTTGGATCCATAGGAGTATCAACTGACTTGGCATTTAGTAGGCCAGTTTCTTCAAGAATATCCATGACATATTTTCTTTGTGAAATTACAAGGCCATCCTTCGATTGAGCTACTTCAATACCCAAAAAATAACGAAGTTTACCAAGGTCTTTAGTCTGAAATTTATTTGAGAGATGTTGTTTTAACTGGAGTATTCCTTGCTGATCACTACCAGTTATAACAATGTCATCCACATAAACAATAAGATAGATGCACCCTTGAGCTGAGTGATGATAAAATACAGAGTGATCGACTTCACTGCGGATCATACCAAATTCTTGTACTACCGAGCTGAATCTGCCAAACCAAGCTCTAGGAGACTGTTTAAGACCATAAAGGGACCTGTGTAGCCGACAAACCATGTTAGAAGACTCCCCCTGAGCAACAAATCCTGGTGGTTGCTCCATATACACCTCCTCTGCCAGATCACCGTGCAAGAAAGCATTTTTAATGTCAAGCTGATGGAGGGGCCAATGTCTAATTGCTGCAATGGAGAAAAATAGTCTGACAGATGCCATTTTGGCAACCGGTGAGAATGTATCACTGTAATCCAACCCAAAGATCTGAGTATATCCCTTGGCTACCAAACGAGCCTTAAATCGATCAATCTTACCATCAGGACCAACCTTCACTGTATAAATCCAACGACACCCAACTACCGACTTCCCATGAGGTAGGGGTACCAATTCCAAGTACCACTGCTTTGTAGAGCACACATCTCATCAAGCATTGCTTGCCTCCACTCAGGGTGGGATAATGCTTCACCTGTAGTTTTAGGAATAGAAACAGAAGACAAGGAGGACAAGCAAGTGTAATGTAAAGGTGAAAAACGATGATAACACAAATCAATATAATGAGGAGATGGATTACGAGTGGTGCGAATATCCTAACGAATAGCAATGGGAAGGTCAGGCTCAGGTGGCAGGGCCGGATCCGGAGGTGGCGTCGGAGGAGAGTCTGTAATGGGAGCAGGAACAGGCACAACTGAGGATAAACGACGACGCTGATATGTTTGTAGTGGTCGTGGAGGTTGGGGGGTAGACTCGGCAGGTTCTATAGGAATCTGAGTGGGTGGGAGAGAGATAACTACTTGAGGAGGTTCAGGTTTAATGTCCAGATAGGGCTCAATAACTACTTGAGGAGGTTCGGGATTAATGTCCTGATAGGGCTCAGTAGCTATATGGGTAGGTTTAAAATATTGTACAGACTCGAAAAAGGTAACATCAGCTGATGTAACGTAGCGGTGTAGTGTGGGAGAATAACAACGATAGCCTTTTTGAGACCGATGATAACCGAGAAAGACACACTTGAACAACCGAGCTGACACTTTGTCCAAACCGGGGGATAAATTGTGAACAAAACACGTGGACCCAAAGACACGAGGTGGTAATGGGTGAAGAGGGGTATCGGGAAAAAGGACCGAATGGGGGATATTGCCATCAAGGACAGAAGATGGCATACGGTTAATAAGGTAGCACGCCGTTAAGACTGCATCCCCCCAAAATCGGAATGGAACATTGCCATGGAGAAGTAACGTTCGTGTGGTTTCAATGAGATGCCGATTTTTGCGTTCGGCTACCCCATTTTGCTGAGGTGTATGAGGACATGAAGTTTGGTGTAAAATACCGTTGGAAGCCATAAAATTTTGAAATTGATGAGATAAATATTCTCAAGCATTATCACTTCTTAAGGTACGAATGGAAACTCCAAATTGGGTTTTAATTTCTTTATAAAATTGCTCAAAGATGGAAAACAATTCAGTTCTATTTTTCATTAAAAATAACCACGTACAACGAGAATAATCATCAATAAAAGTAACAAAATACTTAGACTCTAAAGTAGACACAGTACGAGAGGGACCCCAAACATCAGAGTGAACTAAAGCAAAAGGAGAGGATATTCTTTTATTGACTCGATCGGGAAAATTACTACGGGTGTGTTTCCCTAACTGACACGACTCACAATATAAAGTAGATAACTTAGACAAACTAGACACCAGTTTTTGTAGTTTGGTAAGACTTGAGTGTCCTAGCTGAGCATGGATAGTATGTGGGGACTTTGTGGCAGAGCACGTCTTGGATGTTGTAGAAAGGTAATAGAGGCCTTGTGACTCACATCTGACGCCAATCGTCCTTCCCGAATTCCGGTCCTGCAAGGTAACATTATCATTAGTGAAAGTAATAATACAGTTATGAGATCGAGTCAATCGACTAACTGAAAGTAAATTAAAGGGGCATTCAGGGACATAGAGAACAGATGCAACTGAAATAGAAGGGAGAATGTGGACAGTGCCGACTCCTTGAGACCGAGTTTGAGTACCATTGGCATAAGTTATAGTAGGTAAAAAACCAGATGTAGAAAGTGATGAAAAGAGACCTTTATTACCAGTAACATGATCAGACGCACCAGAATCAAGAACCCAAGGGCCGAGAGAAGATGAATGAGAGAGGTAAACAAATGAGTTACCAGTGTGTGCAACCGAAGTAGGAGAATTGGAGTTTGGATGACTCTGAACCCATCGGAGAAAATCTTCATAGTTTGCCGTGGAGCCTTGTGGAGATGGTGTAGTCTGAATAGTGGCAGAAGGATCAAACTGAGTTGCATTTATCGAAGGCGAAGGCTTGCCATGCAACATCCAACAGCGATCAATAGTGTGTCCAAGCCAGTGACAATGTTCACACTTGGGACGAGGCTTAGAGTTGGATGGTCCTCCACGAGAACGTTGCTGATTATGTCCCTGAGATGCAAGGGCAGCAGTGTCACCTGAAACTGAAGTAATAGACTGCTCAATCGGATGTTTTGCTGGTACTCGAAGGAGGATCGCTGAAGTAGTAGACATATCCGGAACAGTAACAGATCCCAAAATTTGATCACGAGTTGCAGAGTACTCCTGGGGCAGGCCATAGAGTGCAAGAAGCATGAAGAAGGTGCTGCGTTGATCCAACTCCTTCTTATATTCAACTGGATTACTTGCAGCAGGAGGGAGTAGCTCATTAAAGTCATGAAGTGCACTATGAACGGTGCCAAGATATGCAGAAATAGAGCCATCGAGTGACTTCGGAGTAATGATGTTCAACAAGCGGTGACAAACTCCATAGAGACGTTGTGTGTCGTTAGTATAGAGTGCCTTTGCTTGACTCCAAACCGATTCACACGTGATATGCGGACGGAAAATCGGTTTAACATCTGGATGAAGTGTAGACTTAAGGACACTACACAACTAAGCATCAATCTGACTCCATTTGGATGATTCAGTCACACTCACCTTTTCAGAATTTTTGGTGGGGTGATCCTTGTAACCTTGACCACGTAGCCAAAGTTTGATGTCGGCAGCCCAACTATCATAATTTGATCCATTCAGTTTTTCAACTGAGAGAGGAGAAGTGATGTAGTTGGTGAAGATACTCTTGGTTTCAGACTGAGATGCCATGGTCAGCAGAGGTTGTTAGAAAACGCGTCGGAATCAGGAAAACAGAGGCTGTTTGAACTGGAAGTCGTATATCCGTAACTCGAAACTGAAAACTGAGGGCAGATATGGAAGCAAGAGGCTGAGGCGAGTGCTATGGAAGAAGAAGCACCGTGAACGGCTGCCGGACGCGCCGTCACGCGCGGTGGCAGTGGGCGGCGCGTGAGATCCACGCGCGGGACTTGCAGGTGGCGCGTGTGGGCGCGTGAGATCGATTCTGAAGGCACAGCGGAAGTGTTTGGCCGATCTGGGGTGTTCGGCGCTGATGGAGTGATCGTTCGTCGAAAAAACTCGTCAGAAACAGTGACGGCAGCAACGACAACGACGGTAAAGCGTGAACGGCTGAACAAAAATTGAGGAATCAGCGGTTCAACGGCAGAGGGGGCAAACCGGAGTTGAGAACACGGTTTGCCGAAAAGAAAAAAAAATTCACCGGAGACAGTGGGTCGACCGGGTAGTTGACGATTAGGGTTTGTCTCTCAGTTGGCTCTGATACCATGTTGAATATAAAGAGTATTGAGAGACATATATAGAATAACTCGTGTGTGTTTCAACTACACAGCGGAATCTCTTTATATAGACACAGGATATTAAATAACCCTAATTTACAGTAATGCTAACGGGTCAGAATACTTATACTTACAACACATATATATTATTTACATTCTAATATAATATTTAACAGTTTCTTTATTCCGTATCATTTTACTGGTAAGTTTGTGTTTATTGCATACCATAGATTAACTTCATATTAAGTTTTATCTCACATTCATGTTTAATTACATGTCATTGTTGTTGCAGCTTCTATAACCAATTTGACCAAATTTTTTTATTTACTTATGAGTTTTATTTAAGTAACAGATTCCATTAGGAATAAAGATTTGATATTGTTTCCTATAAAACAAAACATAAACAATTGAATGGTAAAATAAGGAAACCGATAAGTCTGAATAACTGTGATAAAACTGATTTTTCTCTCCAAAATGAATCCAATCTCATTCATGAATACTCTTAGCACTTGATAAGTGTTTTGACAAAAATAAAGATTTCATGTGCAATATAAATGTCTATATATCATATAGTCCTTCGGTGAATCATTGGTGTCTTCTAAACAAGGCATCAGAATTACTATATATAGCCACAGCATTTGAGAAAACAGCCAGAATAATCATTACAATGGATAAAACCTTGTCCTTCTTAGTTGCAATACTCTGTGGATCCCTGAAACATCATAATCAAAGGTCACCAAATCACTCACTTCAGAGATCCAACTGATCACTTTTTATTGGAATCTTTCTTCTTAATCATATTTTTTCCATATTCAAAATTCAAACTCAAAACCTTACTTAAAGAATAAATAACGGTTTTATCCGGACAACTTAGAGTTGATAAATGCCTCTAGTTTACATGGCTATCAAATTTAGACCAATTTAAATATTATTGCCTCCATTTTAAAACTATCGATGTTTACCGTTAGTGAACACAAATTATAAAAATACTGCTATTATAGGTGTGTCTTGTATGAAAAATTTATCTGTCAACTTATTTATTTCAAAAGTCTATTCAAGTACTCTACTATTATTACTTCAACGACTCAACTTAATGTCATATTTTATAAGATGAGTAATTAATTGATACACATTTGAACAATATACTCTTATTTAGTCCCTAATACGTAACATTGCACATTTCCATGTTTTTTCTTAATTAAAGATATAGTTGAAAGAATAATATTGAAACATAGTGAGATCAATAGTAACATTTAGATAAAGTAAGAAAACACAGACCTTAGAGCAATTGCAGCAGGGAAAATAAAACCAAGGCAAACAGTAGCAGTTGCTCCAGTGAATTGAAAAACATCCCAAATGCTAGGCACAAAATTTGCAGCCACATAGAGCACAAAAATGAGTCCAGTAGTGATTAATGAAAATCTACACTTATCTAATTCCAATGACCTGGCTGATGGAAACACAAGATCATCCAAATTGAACCGAAGCGAAAAGAAGATAACCGGAAAAACAAGCATGAGATGAAGCGCGTAGCTGATACGAATGATGTCGTTGAGCGAATTGCTGTAAGGTATGCCGAGATCGGTATCGAAGTTGGCTAGTACATCGTCAAGAGTTGATTCACCAAATAGAAGGAAACCAAATATAGCTGTAAGGATATATATAGTAGAACATAGAGCCAGGGATGCACATATAACTGGTTGTATTGGTGAAGAGTCTCCTAGTTCATTGTCTATTGTATGCACTGCAAAGAAAAGCAACTTAATTAAGCACCTGTTGCATAAACATTTATCATTTAAATGTCAATGTATAAGTTATTTTTATAACAAAAGAGAAAAATAAAGTTAATTGTTTTCGTTTAGATATAATTATTTTCATATGGTATTCTGGAGATACGAAAAATAAGCTGAAAACAGCTTACAAACATGTAATAAGTTGTTTGCATAAAAACTCTCACATAGTCTGATAAGTGTTTATGTCCTTAGATTCACTGAACTATGTCGATACAATCAGGTTCATAAGCTTTTTGAGAGACTAATCCAATACTCAAAATAACAGCATTTGAAATACTCTAAATATTTGAAGTTTAACAATAAAGGTACACATCAAAATTTTAAAATTACAGAAACACATTGAAATAGCTTACAATTGTAATGACAAACAAATGCTGTCACAAGAACTGGAACTGCTGTGAAGAGATTCCAAATAGATGTCATATCAGTAATATTAGGAAGCAACCTAGGACTCTCTATACTTCCATTAAACAATTTAACAAATGTGATTCCTGCAGTTATGACAAGAAAAACAATTGCCAGAACCACTGCTAAAGCAGAAGTATATCTTAATGAATCTGCAACCATAAAAAAAAAACTAATTGGTTATTCACAACAATATTCAAATTACTAAATGAGGTAAATTACGCAACATACTTGAATTCATAGTATTGTAATTTTGTACCTATCCTTCTAAAAAATCCTAATGGAGTAAATACCAGAAGGGTTGCCACAAGAAGAACAAAAGCACGCCCTGTCCACCACTGCTCACCAAACCATCCTTCCAGTACACCAAAATGATGAATTCCAGTTGAAGTTGTTCCAGACAGTACATCACCTACACATATCAAGTACAAATTCAAGTTACCGATAAGTCTTAGTTGTAAGGATAAGGAGGACAATGAACTTCTACTTTAGGAGATTGACGTCAGTCACCGATAGTGTTTCGGACAATTTTCAAGAATTGATATACTCTTGACCACATACCGAATTGGTCTAACCAAAAAATTTCCCCCTACTATTGGTATGTTTGGATTGACTTATTTGAATTTATTTAACGACATAAACGCTTCTAAGGCTATTTAACTGAAATTGTAGAAACAATTTATGATATATCTATAAACTAATTCAGCTTATTTTCAAGATAACTTATGAAAATAATTTATAAATGCATTAATTTTATTGTATAAAAACCGTTTGACTTAGTTTATACAAATGGACTAATAGTCTTGTAAGTGTTTAATTAAACGGTTTATCCAAACAAAACATAGTAAAAAAAAGTATTGATTAAATAAACTTTGAACTACATATCCCAAATGGATGGATAAAAGATTATAAATAATAAATGTATAATTGAGTTACCAATTATTATGATGTAAACAACAAGGATCCCAAAGTTGTTGATAAGAACTGATATCTGAAGAACCAATCTTCCATGAGTTCCAAAAGCATACACCATGACATCTCCATAACTTTTAGCCTTACAAACTCTGCTGAATCTCATGAGAATATCCAAAGAAGTATGTGTAAGCAGAGCAAGGAAGATGATTGAAGCAACACCAATGGTTAGTCCCAACACTTTCATGGCTGCAGGTAAGGACATGATTCCAGCACCAATTATTGTTGTTGATAAATTGAAGACTGACCCAGAAAATGATGCTGATGACCCATTATTACAATTGGATCCATCATGATTTTGAAGTTGAAGTTGAACAACAACCTTGTCATCTGTTTTGGTTTGTAGTAATGGACAGTGACTATCTTCTCCAACAATTTCTCTTGTTCCTATGGGATTGTTGTGCTTCCCCCCCATATTGATGCTCCTGCTGCTATCTCAATTCTCAACGATGATGCTTAAATGCTTCCTACTCTATCTAACTTTTCTGCATAAAATATTCCTCAAATTTTATAAATGATTTATATTTCTTGATTTTTTATACAATAATTTAAACACACATATAGTTTTAAAAATAAAATAACAAAAATTTATCAATATAATCAATGTCTTTAACTTCTTTTAAATATAAAGTAGAGAATTTTTTGCTATGTTTTAATTATATCTAAATATATCATGATAATAATTCAAAAAAATTTAAATTTAAAAGACTATATGCATAATTTAATATATTTTAATTTAGTAGTGCTGTAAATACTTAAGGATCTAATCGAGGTAAACTTAAAAATTAAGATTTTAGTTTGCCACAAATTTAATATGTATTACAGTTGACCGACCAATATTTAAAAAAAAATTAAAATATAAAAGGAGCAACTTTAGTAACTATTGATAGAGTTACTTTGTTTTCATATTGTAATAAGGATCTTGCATGCATACAATAGTTATAGAATTTTTATTTTATTTTATTTTATTTTTTATAATAAAAAGTTATAGAAAATTGATAAATAGTTATAGAAGGTTGTTGAATTTTGGAAAATGCTGTAGTTTTT
>JBBPBT010000623.1:4540748-4554151 GCA_037974875.1 Cicer bijugum
GAAGAAGAAGAAGAAGAAGAAGAAGAAGAAGAAGAAGAAGAAGAAGAAGAAGAAGAAGAAGAAGAAGAAGAAGAAGAAGAAGAAGAAGAAGAAGAAGAAGAAGAAGAAGAAGAAGAAGAAGAAGAAGAAGAAGAAGAAGAAGAAGAAGAAGAAGAAGAAGAAGAAGAAGAAGAAGAAGAAGAAGAAGAAGAAGAAGAAGAAGAAGAAGAAGAAGAAGAAGAAGAAGAAGAAGAAGAAGAAGAAGAAGAAGAAGAAGAAGAAGACAACTTTCTATTTACCACCATTTGTACAAGTAGTAGAAGTGACGATAAATCGAATGAGTTTTTAGCCTTAAAAAAAAGGGCTTAATTCATAATGAATAGTAAAAATTAAATTGAAAATCAAATATTGAATGAAATAAAAATAATAGATTGGATTAAAGACTAGACTCTTACCTGTTTAAACAGTTATCAAAGAGAGAGAGAGAGTGTTTACCTCTTCAAACAAATTCAATCGTGCAATCTTTCAAGTATATAGATCGCATCCAAGAGAGAGAAAAGTAAATCTCAAAGTGTTTATTTTTTTTTTTCAAGTGTTTTTATTTATAAGAGTAATGTAAAAGTGTATAAGAGTAAATATGAAAGGAATCTCTAAAATATATTTAGATTTTTTTAATAATTATATTAATGTAGTAAAATTAAATAATATAATATACTATTTGATTAAGTGGTTGTAATGTTTGGATTTAATTTAAACTAATGCTTGTTAGCAAAAATTACAATATTTTTCAAGAGTTGTCTTTTTTTACCAATTGATATGAGTTCCTCTATAAATAGAGATACTTTAGAGTTAGAAAGTACAAGACTAAATTCGTTAAATGAGTCAAATTTCTGTTAAAATATTGTTGAGTCATTTTTATCTAGTGCACGAGCGTAAATGAAGCAATTTTAT
The DNA here is from genome assembly GCA_037974875.1 of Cicer bijugum. Taxonomy (NCBI): domain Eukaryota; kingdom Viridiplantae; phylum Streptophyta; class Magnoliopsida; order Fabales; family Fabaceae; genus Cicer; species Cicer bijugum. The sequence goes on from JBBPBT010000623.1 coordinate 4,541,679, forward strand.
TCTTTAAACTATCATTGATCGATATATTTAATGTGAATGTGTAAATTACTTCAAATATTTCAAAGTAATCTGAAGGGGATTCGTCAGTTAACTTTGCATCCAATATCATCAATTTCATCTTCTTGTTTAAATTTTACAGCATATCCCCAACAAAAGATCTAACAATAAAGTTCCAAAAAAAATAAATAAATAAACGGCTCAACAAATTGGTCCATTTTGGAACAATCTTGTTGTAGATGTCAATTTGATAGTAAAATAATGTAAACGGTGGAGATGCAAATAGATTTTGAGAGAATAGAAAATTTGTATTACTAATTATTAGTTTTGTTGTGATTATTTTTGTTGAAAGGATTGATGGACCAAAATAAAAAAATAAAAACGAGATTTGAAGGCCTAAAATTCGATTGGGTTGTTTTAATGCTCACAGAAACAATTACACATTCCTATAATAGAAGGTGTGTTTATTAAGACTATGTGCGTGATAATCAAATTACACGTCGTGATTTGTGCAATTTTTTTTGTTTAGTGGATCAATTATTTTTAAGGCTCTGAGCATTGGTTTTTTATTTGATAAAAAAAATCTGTTTTAAAATGAGTATTTTTTTGTACATCTAGTAAAAGTGTAATTATTATTAAAAAAAATTAATTTATCAAATTATCTTTATTAATTAATTGTATATTTTTTATTATGTAAAGTAAAATTAATACTTTAGAATTAGTGTACCAAGAAATAATTGAAAGGACAATTGAAAAAAATTGTGGAATAATCGAAACTAGAATTCTTAAGTCGTAGTTAATACATTTAGATTAGATTGTGCGGTTGAATCTTCGACATTTTATTTCGTAAGTCATAATTAGTCTATTTAAGTTAGAATGTACGATTAGATCGTTGAAATTAAGTTTTTAAATTATAGTTAGTTTATTTAGGTTAGATTGAACAATTGGATCTTCAATATTAAGATTCATTAGTTGTAATTGGTATATTTATGTTAGAATTGATGCTTGAGTCATCAAAATTAGGAATTGTAAGTCATAGTTAGTGTATTTAGGTTAGAATATACGGTTAGGTTGTCAAAATTAGAATCCCTAAGTCATAGTTGGTCTAATTAGGTTAGATTGAATTGTTGGATCATTATAATTAAGATTCGTTAGTTGTAGGTTAGAATTGGATGTCGGTTAGTTGAATTTATGACTATTAAGTCGTAGTTAGTCTATTTAGGTTGGATTGAACGGTTGAAATTATGTTAACTAAGTCATAGTTAATTTAATTAGATTAGATTGAAAGGTTTGAATTTCGAAATTAAGATTTGTAAGTCTATATAGGTTAGAATTGATGATTGGATAGTCGAAATTAGGATTCTTAAGTTGTAGTTGTTCCATAAAACTTAGAATATATGATGAAATAGTCTAATTATGTGATATATGTTGTTGGATCGTTGAGATTAGGTTTTTTACGCTGCAATTAGTCAAATTAGGTTAGATAGTGTCATTGGATCATTGAGATTATAATTCCCAAGCCATACTTAGTTTAATTAGGTGATAAAATATGGTTGGATTATCGAGATTAGGTTTCTAAATCTTAGTTAATGTAATTAAGTAATAATATATGAATAGATGGTTGAGATATTAATTTTTATATTGTAGTTAGATTATGTGAGATTGTATGGTTGGATGGTTGAGAAATAGAAATTTTGTGACATAAATTTTTTTCAAATTTTCAATTTTTAAAATATTGAATATACCATTTTTGTTTAATAAAATTTTACATTTTTCTCAATAATTTGATACCTTAAAATGTGTTTATGGTATAAACAGGGGGCGTCTTAAAGATTTTTTAGTTTTGTTCTAATTTTAAAAATTGTACCCTAATACAAAATAAGTAATTTTAATAATTAAAAAAATTGATAAAATAAAGTTTAATATCTACATGATGCATATTATTTGTTTAGCTTAATTCATGTAACTAGAAAATATATATAGATAACATGTCACATTCATATATTAGACTTAAATATATATTTCAACGATGATAACACAACAATCACAATTCTATTTATAAAAACAATTCTACTCCTAAAATACACTGATTATATAAACCAAAATTAGAACCACATACACTATAATATTTATATTAATTAGCATATTTAGTAATATATATGTCATGTTAGGTCTAGTCAGAATTCATCACAACCAATTAACATATATCAAACATTAATTATACTATAAAACTATATAATTTAGTTTTCACAAACTTGTCACAATTAATAATTATTTAATTTTTAAATTTTTTTATCATAAATATATAGTTTTTATATAAATTTTAATTACTTTCAAATATTCAATCATATCTATAGATAAATTTCCTCAAAATCATACACCAGATCACAATTTTATCATTCTATTTTTTCAAATATTTTTTTCAAATAAATACCACATAAATATTTTTTTTTCCAAATATCAACGCTCATAAAATAAAGAATAAACGTTCATGGTAAAGTTTAAAATAATACAACACAAGTAAGTTTCCAAAGTAAGTATGATTCTGGTTATTGGTGTGGTTGGAAAGTTAATTGTCAGTCCTATATAATATGGGAACAACTGAAAATTTGAAATCCCTTGAACCAATATCATCTACTCCATTTTGAGTGCCATTGAAATACCATAAAAGAAATTTCATCTTCTCCATTTATAGTGTCAATCGAGACACATGTGAAAACGTGTAACTAACTACGCATCAATGAACGCTTGGGGTTCGACATCTACCTCTGTTATTCAATTTGCATCATCGAGTCAGAGGATGAATAATGTTGTTGTGGTGAACTGATAATATTGTACACATGCACAAGTGGTTCAAAGGTCGGGAAGCAATTCTGGAGATGCAATCTTTGGAAGGTATTGCTTGAATAGCAACATTTTACTTTATAGTTTATATTTATGCGATTTTTGAAATTAATGTTGGTTTGTTATAAAATCTCAAATGTTTGCTACATACAATTTGTTTATTTGGATTGAAAATGAAGATGGTGTTTATGAAGTTGGAAATCAATCTAATTCACTGCACTTGCATTTGAAGTTATAAAAGAAGGAAAGAAGAAGAATATAAAATTGCATCAAAAGTCGAGTGTTCATAGAGTTAAGGAAAAAAATTCTTTTGTTTTAACTAGTTGTTTCCTTCAATATTGTCAATTTAGATGTTTGAGTTACTTGGTTTAGCCCAACCTCCATCAAACTGAACAACATTATTATGTTTATTTTATTTTAATGTTTATTATGTTTAATTATTTTAAATTTTGAATTCTTTGATTGCGGTTCATATAATTGTTTGTGTGAGTATCATTGATAGGGAATTGGGTGGATAACAATCAATAACATTAAGGCTCTAAATTTTTTTTACTATTCTTAATTGAATGACATATGATATAAAATGGTGCAAATATTGATAAAGTTGAACAAGTAGTCACTATCATTGTCTAATACTTAGTCTTTCTAGTTAAACGAGTAGTCTCTAAAAAGTTGAACGAGTAGTCGATGTATTAATAAAGTTCAATGAATAATAAATCATTACCTATTACCTAGTCATTTCAGCATTATGTGTGATATGAGGATTTTTTTAAATGAGAATATATATTTTTTTTAAATAGAGAAACATATGATTTAGCAATTATTAAAACATAATTTTAGTAGTTGTAGCAATTTTCCTTCAATGAAGGAACCAATTAATACATAAAAAATAGGAATTTATTGAATGAAGGAATATATAAAATAAATAGTCGATCTAATTAAATACTACACAATTATATTTGACTTTGAAGAGGATAAATTTTTGTATTATGCCTGCCCCTCACCTCTTCATAAGTCACAAGATTATTGTTTCCTTCCTTGATACTTATTTTGTGTTTGTGTAGATGATCAGGCCGCATCACATCCTTTTTGTTCTAACTTGAGTTGAGTTTAGTATCGCTTCATAAAAAAGTTCGATTGTGTACATAGGTAGAACCATGTCAATGCAAACATCTTCTAATATCTTCGTTTGTATATCAGTTAAGCCAGTAGTACTACGCATGAGTTCGTGCTTTCCATATTTAATAGCTGGCATAGCCATCCTTTTACGACATTTAGCGACATTCGAAAATTGGCTAATCAATGTAGGCTCATTTGAAAATATGTTCTTCCAGATACAAACAAGATTTGAGTCTTTTCCATTCTTAATCCATCTTTTTAACACAAGACTTTTTAGTAAAGTGACAATGTTCATAAACACTAATACATCAACCAAATGTTCACATCCAATATCTAAAGACTCTAACCTCTCATGTGAGCACTTGAGTTTGAGTGTAGTAGGAGAAAATGAAATTTACCAATAAATGTATTATTTTGGATACTTAACTACAATATAAAAATAACATGACATTTGCCTACAATCTACAATAATGCATGTGCATGCTCTGCGAAGCACATGTTGAACTAAACAAATATCTCTCTAGTATATATCTCTCCAGCAACTCTCTCAATTAAGGTCAACGAGGTTTCTAAAACAGGTTCTCCATAAATGTACCCAAAATCTGTCTCAACTTTAGTAAACGCATGTAATTTAAACATATAAAAAATTGATGAAAAAACTCACGCAAATTATTTTGATAGTTAACATACCTCTAAAATTGTGAATGCAGTCCTTCACATCGAGAAGTTATTCTAAATCCAACAAATAATTTACCTCATATATGAGCAGTGGCCCACGTGTGTCTATTTTTGTACATTTACCAAACCCATATGTGTCTTGTAGTCCAAAATTGATGACCATGTTATCTCATTTTCGCTTGAACTCCCTGACATCACAATCACCTAACATATATTGTTTGAATTTCTTCACAAATTGAGTGTTTCCTATGTTAGTGCAAACATGTATAAGGTGCCATGCACATAATCTGTAGTGAGACTCGGGAAAAACCATTTGATTGCATTCTTCATAGCTAAATCACCATATGTAGTAACTAATATTGTACTTTTGCCTCCTATTGCAGCCAAAAATTGTTCTAACAACCAAACATATGTTGATTATGTTTCATCACACACAATTGCACCGTTGAATAAAAATATTTGGTTGTGATTGTTCACACCAGAAAATATAACCATTAGATACATATATTTGCTCCTTTTATAAGTGAAATCAAATTTTAATACATTGTCAAAAACCACATTATCTCTCTAAGTTACACTATCACACCAAAATAAATGTGAATGTCTTCCTTTATTATCAACTATGTGACTCCAAAATATATTCATCATTTGCATGCATTCTATCAAGATATTCACATGCAGGTTCATCATTTGTAGACGCAATAGCTTTTTATTCTCTTTGGCCTTGTCTATAACAAACAAAGGTATGTTGTGTTATTTCATTAGAGTTAATTTTTGAAAAGTTAGAGTTAGAATGTCTTTCAAACAATTCATAACAGTTGCCTTGTCAAAACTAAATCCACCTATACCTCTGCTTGTACTTTCCTTTGTACCTTCATCTATGATAGAGGGTCCACATTTGTAAGCATTTCTTTAAACAATTTTAACGTGTTGTTGACCAAAAAATTAAACAATTTCAAAGGATGATTCACATTTATCTTTTAGGGGAGAAGAGGGCAGAATATGTTCAAAAAGAAAATAATTAATTGAATCACAATTGAAGGATATAAAACAGTTGTTTTTTCCAAAGTACAGCAGAAATCCTCTATCATATAACTCACCTTTATTTTAACGTATTTATTAAACACACCCATAAATAATAACACATTGCTCTCGCAGTCCTGCTTTAGTTGAGAATGAGTGTTGCTAAATGTTGAAAGAGATATCCTATAAATGATAAAGTGCGGTTTCTGAATTTTGAGCTAAGTGAACAGTTTTAACAACTTTGTCTGTTCTATTCACCATAGTCTCATGTAATACATATATATTAAATTCACGTTATTATTCTTAAAAAAAAGTTTGGTTTTTCATATATTCTCTCAATCGAAAGTATTATTCTTAAATTTTATTAAGTCCCATTACAATATTACATATCTTCCACTAAAATATCATTGATTTTATTTTTGGGTAGATTAAATATTCTCCATGCAGAGACATAAGTCCTCGAATCATATAGAACCACAACAAATAAAAAAAATTATCCCTCAAAAGTTTTAATGTTGTCACATTTTTATACTAGATTCGAGCTCATCTAAAATACACATCTATATATGATAAATATTTTGAATTTTTACATTAAATCAAAAGTAATTTTTTTTTTCAAAGAAAAAAAAAGTACATTTTCTTATTTAATTATCAATCAAATCAATTTTTTTCTTCATAATTCCTATAAAAAATTTAATTTTTAATGAACATTAAATATAATAGAACATTTATGAATAATCATTTCAAACATCAGACTACTTTTATATTTCTTTTAAATAAAAAGTTTTCAAATACTTGTACTTTTAAATTTTAATTTACTTCATTATCACACAAATAATTTTCTCTGAATTAAATTAATCTTTATTTTTTTTTATAGTTCATATATAATACTAATTTATTAGTAAGAGTTAAGTGCAGATTTTGGCCGGCAGAAGGAAAACCATTTTGAGGTATCAAGCAACTCTGATGTTGCCAAATGCATCTGCAAATTTGGTTTGTTTTGTACAAGTCACCGTCAAATTTAAACATCACTAAATGTTGTTTTTACTTATTTGAAGGACAAATTGTCACATCATTAGCTAAAGCTAGATTAAATGATAACTTGCATTATACAAATGCACATTTAAAACCATATTTATATGATAACAATATCACTCACTCAGATCAACAAATCCGACTCAGAAAAGAATGGCTTCATTTTCAATAGAAGAATTCATAGGAAATGGAGTTTTAAAGGAGCTTCTCCCAAAGTTGTTGGATGAAGGTTGGGATGACGTGCCAACGTTGAAGGTTATGGACTCGGACGATATGAATTCAATAAAAATGACACAACAGCAAAAGGTTAGTTATTCCTATTGTCAACTTTCATTAAACTCAAGTCTATATCAATGTATATTATTACTATCTTTTAGATGTAGGCTTTGTTAAGAATTTGATGAAAATCTGCATCAAACTCGAAACAAGCTTACATCAAGCTTTAAACAACTCTGACCAGATCTAACTCCTCTAAACACTCGCTTTAGAGGGTAAAGTATGTAATATCAACTCCAAAAGTCAAGTCTCAAGCTCCGAGCTTTTGGGAATAGAAATGCTTTAAAACTAATGTATCTAAGTCTTTGGTTTCTGATTGCATAGGACTCACTTGGAATAAGGTCATACCTACATGACCGTGGACTGATGCAATTTGCAGAAAAGCTAGAGGCCAGTGGAAAAACTCTGACAGAGCTTATTAGTTTAAGCAGCATGGATCTTTCTGCACAGTTTGACATGAAGAGAGGCCATATTTTTCGTTTCGTAGACAGAACCAAATGTGACGATTCCTTTAAGTTACGCGGAATCATGGCTAGGAGAAGAAGCAGCATGATGGATAGACATGAAAGCATCCCAAAGAGTCTTGCATTTAACGCCTCCAATAGCATGATGAGAATGCAAATTAGAAGTAATGCAACTTCTGATAGATCATTTGAACAATCACTTACTGAGCTAAAGATTAAAGAGGGATACGTCTTCAAAGGGATTGTGGCTTCTGAGCCAGCTGAGCCTAGAGCTTGTGGTTGTCTGCAACCTCCTCCAGTCAGCGACCATGTCGCTCCCTATGCTGCTATTGAAAATATATCAGTTCAAAAACTAACTCCAGAGTATAAGATTGGCATGGAACCATTGATGAAAATGAAGACACCTCCAATGAAAGCTGCAGAACTGTGGCGAGACAAACCAGCTGTTTTCCTTTGTCTCCGACGACCAGGGTAAATTCTTCTATTTTTGTGTTGCGTGCATGTCCTTGTGAGTTGTGACACATCTGTATGCACGAGTTCAGACACGTAAGCCAGTATCAGTTGTTATATGCTTAAGAAGAGAATAAATAAACATGGTATACAGCACACAAACAAACAAATAAGAAGCTATTCTCCAGGAAACTGATATTTGATGCACAGTTCTTCTTGAACATGAAAACAGGTGCATCATGTGCAGAGCAGAGGCACACAAGCTATTCTCCAGGAAACCGATATTTGATGCACTTGGGATTCAACTATTTGCAGTTGTTCACGAGCACATAGAGTCAGAGGTATTAGCAAACAACTTCAACTTCAATTATTTGTTCTCTCAATCACCTTATCTTAATTTGACTTATTATCATATTGGAGTAGGTCAAAGATTTCTGGCCTCGATACTGGGGTGGTGTTGTACTTTTTGATCGGGGTAAAGATTTCTTCAAAGCTCTTGGAGGGGGATACTTGCTCAAGGAAAAGTTTTTCTCAGGATTTCTGCTGAACCCTCGAGCGATTTCGAATTACAAGCGTGCAAAAGCTACGGGATTTCAAAAAACCTTTAGAGGGGAAGGAGAAATAAAAGGTGGACTCTTCATAGTAGGGAGTAGAAAGAGTGGCATTGCTTACCAGTTTATTGAGAGGAACTTTGGTGATTGGGCACCTCTAGCTGAAGTCATCGAGATTTGTACCCAATTGCAAGTAATAGTTCTTTGAATCAGATTGTTTTTTACCTCAACCAATTCAAACCGCACCGCGAATACCTCTAGCTCTTGTGTTTTCCTATCCCATATGATTATTGCACCTCTTTCTTTGCCAGTTTTTAACCAAATTTACTAAATCTCATGCAGAAACAACAGCAAGGTCCAAGTGAACTTGAGCAGCCTTGAAAGGAAACAGTGATTGCATTGCATATATTGCACATGTATCACTACAATTCTGTTCCTTGAAATAATTCCATCTCCATTACAATTTACAAGCATTGTACAACTTAGTAATACAGAAGTCATCAGGTGCTCATGCAGCCTAAATGGATCAACACTAATTGAATTCCAATGTAAATTGATGCTTTCTGTATGAAAGTATAACATATATACCTATAGAATGTAATGAATATTAAAATACAGATTTGTTACGGGAAACAGTCATCTGAATATGAAACACTATCTGATTCAGAGGGAAAAAATCATATCTCCAAAGATGCCTTTGAAAATTGAAATTATTGGAAAAAATTTAAAGTCTCACATTGACTAAAGATAAGATCTGAAAAATAGCCTATAAGGAATGGGTATCACTCACCTTCAAACTGGTTTTGTGGCGTTGAACTAAAATTTAAGATGGTATCAAAGTCAATACTAGATTCATCGGGTCACCCACTATTATCTACACACCAAGTCCAATGTAATGGGCATAAGGGAACATATTAGAAAAACTATAGTGCCATATTGATTAGGGATTCAGAGATAAAGCCTGAAAAAGTGTTTATAAAGAATGGGAATCTCTCATCTTAAATGCTGGGTTTTGAGAGGTTAACTTAGGCCCAAATCTAAGAGAAATGAATAATTATTGGGAGATAGTGAAGAAGATTAATAGATACAGAAGAACATAGATGCTCCCCAATTTGCAATGACTTCAATACACAATCACCAAAAGTCTCCACATGAACACATTCCATCTTTAAACAAGTGGAACCGGGCTGCGTCTCTTACAAGAATCTCTCTCTGAGTTATCTTAGATATATATTTAGTTGCATTGTGACAATCCCCACAAACCCTCAGATTTTTAACTATTCGTATGGGCAGACCAGGAGGAATAAATAACAACCCAAAGGCAATTGCAAGCTTTTCACTATGGTGATTAAGCATCTTTATTTTCTCCAAATCTTCAACATCATGCAGAACAGAATTCATATCAGGCACATAACCCTCTTTTATCATTTTGTAGTTCAACTTTTCAAGCTCGGAATATATCTGATTCGAAAATGGATTTGACTTATCATCAGCAGAGAAAACGTGCACTTGGTTCTTATATTTGATCCAACTACAACCTGGTTCCTTTCTCAGACCCTTATCTCTCATGCCTTTTCTCAGTCTCGCGACTTCATCCCATTTTCCTTTAGCAGCGTAGACGCTCGAAAGTAAGACATAGCTAGCAGTGTTATAAGGGTCTAATTCCATAAGAAATTCCGCTGCCCACTTTCCAATTTCCATGTTCCCATAGAATCTACATGAACTTAACAAGGTGGCCCAACCAATTGCATCAGGACTGAAAGGCATCTTGGTTATAAAGTTCCTTGCTTCTTCTAACCTCCCAGCTCGACTGAAGAGATCAATCATGCAGGTGTAATGATCGTGAATTGGTACAATCCCATGTTCCTTAATCATGGATTCAAATATCTGATTTCCTTTTTCCACTAACCCTGCTCTACTGCAAGCCGAAAGAACCCCAATAAACGTAACCTTGTCAGGTTTTAAACGATGTGCTAACATGCTTTCAAATAACCCAATTGTTTCATTGGCTTTACCAAACTTAGCATATCCAGAAACAAGTGCAGTCCATGTGACTTCATCCCTGAAGTTCATTTCACTAAAAAGTCTATGGGAGTCTTCAACGCTTCCACATTTACCATATAATGTAACCAGAGCATTAGAAACAGTGGTAAAAGAAATTAGACCAGAAATCAGAGCTCTAGCATGAAATTGTGCACCCTCTTCTAAGCTTGCAAGGTTTGCACATGAGCTAATTACACTTCCGAGGGTGAAATCATCTGGCTCAACCCCATATTTTTGCATATCACTAAAGGTTTTAACAGCTTCTTCACTATAACCATTTTGTCCATAACCCACTAACATTGCAGTCCAAGATACAACATTCTTGCGAGTCATCTTCTTGAAAACTGCTTCTGCTGATTTTACATTCTTACACTTACAATACATGTCAACAAGAGCGCTTGCAACAAATATATTATCCTTATAATCTGTCGTAATAATATAACCATGAACTTGCTTGCCTTCTTGCAAAGCCATAACACCACCACAAGCAGTCAAAACACTTCCAAATGTGTACTGATCCATCTGAAGCTTTTCAAGCGTCATATCTCTAAACAAATCAATTGCCTCTCTGTCCAATCCATTCTGGGTAAACCCTGTAATCATTGATGTCCAAGAAATCGAATCCCTTTCTCGCATATCAAAAAACAACCGCTTCGAATCTTCAACTCTACCGCATCGCATCAATCCATTTATCAGTGTGTTATACATAACAACACTCTTCTCCGGCATCTCATCAAAAGCCTGCCTTGCACAAGATATCAGTCCAGTCTTCGAGTACATATCCACCAAAGGACTCCCGAGAAAAACATACGACTCAAAACCGAACTTCACTACATGCCCATGAATCTGCCTACCCAATTGAACACAACCTTGTTTGGATACAAGTACAAACAAAGTCGAAAATGTAATCCTATTCAAATTATACGACCCTTCACTCAACATCGAATTATAAGCCTTTACAGACCGAACAATGGAACCATAAGCAGCATAGCCCGAAATAAGCGAATTCCACGACACCCCGTCTCGGGTTGGCATTGAATTAAACAGATGTTCCATCTCATTAACACGACCCAATTTAGAATAAGCTGAAAGAATGGTGTTCCAGGAATATAAAGTTGGGTGAGGTATTTCATCAAACACCCTACGGGCATAGGTGATGCTGCCGAGCTTTGCATAGGAGCTAATAAGGTTGTTTAAGAGAAACGTTTCTGGGTTTGGAATGGATCTGATAATGTGGGAATGGAGGTTCTTTGCGTTGTTGAAGTTGCGGGATTCGCAGCAAAGTTTGAGCAAGGTGCAGTAATGGTTAGAAGAAAAGTGTGACATGTATTTGAAACTATATTGAATGAGGGAATGGAGAGAGAGGGATGGCAGGGAATGGAAACGATGAAGGCAATGAAAGGGAGATTGGCATGCATGGATTGTTTAACATTCAACAATGCGAACAACAATTCAATGGTTTTCTTTGCAGACAGGAACCAAACGGGATGGTATCAACATATGATAATGCCGCCGCCCGGTTAATTTAAATACTGCACTCTAGATTCTTTTTAAATTGATTTTAATTTTATATTTTTACAAATTATTTTTACTATAATTTATTCAAAAGCAGTAGAAGTTATTGATCAACTCATTAATTACATATTAAAAAAGATAAAAAAAAAAAACATTATTTTAATATTTAATAATATTTGCTTTTATACAATACTCAATAATTTAGATATTATTCATTAGAAATTTTAACATAAAAAAATTACATTTTTAAAAAAAATATATTTTTCAAAAATATTTTTTATAAGAAGCTACTCAAAATAGCATTTTATTTGAATCAATTTTTAAAATTTTATTATTCAAAAATTAATATAACAAATAGATAAAATACTTAATACAATATTTTATAATAAGCTATTTAAAATTATTTTTTATTTTTTAATTATAACAAAAAATAAAATACTATAAAAGTTATTTTTTTTAAATATAATAACAAACGAGT
>JBBPBT010000623.1:4559253-4579304 GCA_037974875.1 Cicer bijugum
AAATCTTGTTTACAATCTAAGTAAAATAAATTTAATAGTGTTGCCTTGATTTCAATTGAGATTGGCTTTTTTTAAAGAATCTTAATTCTAAATAAATTATTAATGATTTTGCAAAAAAAAAATGTAAGAGTAATATTAAAAATTTATTAATGTTGTTGTTAATGTTGTATTTGAATGTTACTACTATGTGTTCCGGTGAATAGATACATGCATACTTAATTTTGTTATAATTTAATTTTAGTTTTGATTTGATATAAATGTTTTCATTGTTGGTGTAATTTTTAATTTTTATGTTGAAGATCATTTGATAATATATATAAAAGCTGACTACGCATAAATTACTACCTCCTTGAAACAAAAAGAAATAGATAATAATGTGATAAATGTAATATATAAGTACTTAATGTAATGTAATAGGAAGAGAGATAAAAATAAAATAAAAGATGAAAAATTGAGGGTGTCCAAACATCAATTGTTAAAAAAAGAAAGAGCACACTAAAATTTAACTCATTCAACTACTCTCATAAAGATCTCTCATTTTATATGTTTGATGAAATACGAGATTTTATTAAGAATAAACACTAATTTCAATATCTAAAAATAACACGTGGTGTCATAATAATTTTAAAAGAAATAAAAACCATGTCAAGTCTCTCTATTAACATTTTGTTAGTAATTTTTGTACGTGTGGTCAACTTTATTTTTATCTTTTTGTTTGGTTAGATTAGTTGTGAAGTTTTTTCAACATCACACTAACGTGCACTAGAAATTACATTTATCGGGCCCTATTTGATATTCATGTTGACAAAGACCAAAATGTAAGAACCATAATCCAATTCCCACTCGCAATATTTATGCGAATTGAATCTTCTCAAAGTGACAATTAATTAAAACATAATTATTTATTATCTTCCTTTGTCTCTTTCACATCATCACAAACAATTATTGTTATAGATTCGCTTCCTCCATCAAATCCAACTCATACTTTCAATAGTTGTAGCATTAGAGTGTTCGTTAACCCCCAATACCACCACTGAGGAAGATATACAATGGTCCTCATGAGACCCACCACAAGTTTTGAAGATGTTGCTACTACAAGTGATTTTCTTTAAGTTTGTGTCGTTTGTTATCACATAGATTTGAGAAGAAATATTCCACCTTAAGGATTGTTCTTCTTGTTTTTAAAAACAAAGGTGATATTTTGTGATAGAGGGAAAAACTAAGAGGAGAATAATATGTCATTTTGGGAAGATAACAATGAGAAGTAGAGTTAAGGTTTGAACATTTTAAAAGGCAAGACGATATGTTTTAGTTAACTGTCGTTTTAGTCCTTGTCAATATGAATATCAAATTGGATTGAATAAATGTTAGCTCTCATGCCAGATAAGTGTGCAATGTGTAAACAACTTGACAACTCAACAAAATAAATGAAAAATAGATATAAAGTTTATGGCAGAGACATAAATGACAAACAAAATGGTAGAGGGTGCTAGTGTAGCTGACTATTCTATGAATTTATTTGAAACAAAATGCTTCATCCTAAAGTGTCTCTTTTTGAGTGGTCCACTACGCGAAAAATTGTATTATACAACGTTTTTTTAAGTCATTTATAGCGTTTTTTCAAAAAATTAAGCGTTTTAGTATCCAGCGCTGTAAAAAGATACAACAGTGTTCTTTAAAATAAAAAAGCACTGTAAATCTCTTCTAAAAACGCGCTGCTTGTTGTAATAGTTTTACAGCGCTTTTTAAAAAAAGCGTTGTAATAGGTGCATTCCTTTATTTCAATTAGATCTCTTTCTGGGATTATATCAACAATCTCCTTCATAAATCGCAATATACAATATCCGCAGTCCATGTTGTTAGTTTGACGAGAGCACTATAAAATAAAACATATAAGTCAATAAATATTTGTGCATTGATTGTTAATAAAATTTAAAAGCATATATTTCAAACCTTTATTGGAATCCATGTGATTTATTTGATTTTTGCTTCGACGCTGTAGTACCCATTTGAGCTCGAAAAACTTGTAAAGCACTATCAAATAAATGTGATTATTAGCATTAACAAACACATTATATATATAAATAAGAAATAAATGAATACAATACCTGAAGAGTGCGAAGAAATATGTAGGGTTCATAGAGTTACGGTTTCGTTTAAGAAAGAACGGCGAGAATGAGTAGAAATACGAACGGTTCGTAGGACAGAGTAGGGTTTGCAATGAGAAGAGTACGTAATAATGTTCGTAAGGATAGTAACAAATATGGAGATGATTTGCAATGATGATGGCTAACAATATTGTTCGTAGGGACAGTAGGGTTCGCAATGAGAAGGATAATGAAGAGGAGAAGGACACTAAAACGTAATAAAGAGAAAACTGAAGCGATTTACTATTATATATAAAATTCTATTACAACGCTTTTTACAGCGCTTTTTTAAAAGCCTTTTACCGCGTTTTTCCAAAAAGCGCTCTAATAGGTCCTTTAATTATGTGAAAGTGCAAGTCTTTTACAGCGCTTTTTTTACAATGCTTGTCAAAAAAGCGCGCTGTAAAAGACCTTCTTATTTTTTTTAAAAGCCTTTTACATCGCTTTTCCAAAAAGCGCTCTAATAGGTCCTTTAATTATGTGAAAGCGCAAGTCTTTTACATCACTTTTTTTACAGCGCTTGTCAAAAAAGCGCTGTAAAAGACCTTCTTATTTTTTTTTAAAGCCTTTTACAACGCTTTTCCAAAAAACGCTCTAATAGGTCCTTTAATTATGTGAAAGCACAAGTCTTTTACAGCGCTTGTCAAAAAAGCGCTGTAAAAGACCTTCTTATTTTTTTTTAAAAGTCTTTTACAGCGCTTTTTCAAAAAACGCTCTAATAGGTCCTTTAATTATGTGAAAGCGCAAGTCTTTTACAACACTTTTTTTACAGCGCGTGTCAAAAAAGCGTTGT
Source organism: Cicer bijugum (assembly GCA_037974875.1). Taxonomy (NCBI): domain Eukaryota; kingdom Viridiplantae; phylum Streptophyta; class Magnoliopsida; order Fabales; family Fabaceae; genus Cicer; species Cicer bijugum. The sequence goes on from JBBPBT010000623.1 coordinate 4,562,194, forward strand.
AAAAGACCTTATTTTTTTTAAAAGTTTTTTACAGCGCTTTTCCAAAAAGCGCTCTAATAGGTCCTTTAATTATGTGAAAGCGTAAGTCTTTTACAACACTTTTTTACAGCGCTTGTTTACAAGCGCTGTAAAATACCTTCTTATTTTTTTTAAAAGCCTTTTACAGCGCTTTTCCAAAAGCGCTCTAATAGGTCCTTTAATTATGTGAAAGCGCAAGTCTTTTACAGCACTTTGGTTACAACGCTTGTCAAAAAAGCGCTGTAAAAGACCTTCTTATTTTTTTTTTAAAAGTCTTTTACAGCGCTTTTCCAAAAAGCGCTCTAATAGGTCCTTTAATTATGTGAAAGTGCAAGTCTTTTACAGCGCTTTGTTTACAGCACTTGTCAAAAAAATGTTGTTGTATCCTCCGTTATTTTTAAAATATCATACAACAACGCTTCTATTTAATAAGCGCTATAAAAGACGCGCTATAAAATATCATTTTTGGCGTAGTGGTCTCTCGTAGGCAAATTTGCCTGTATGTGGAGTTTCATCTTAAAATGTCTCTTTTTGAGTGGCCTCTCGTGATTAATGGACTCTCAAGTTAGAAAAATTTGTATTTTCAATGTCAACTCTCCTACAACTTGTAGTCATGTACCTTGACTTGGTTGGGTGTTCAAAGTGATTTATATTATGATAGTGTCTCATGCTCAAGAATATATTTGAGGGTTTTCTCGATTTTTTATAATAAAAAATATCAAGGCAACAATTTCAAGTTATTTGGATCATGTGAGAGGAAAGTTCTTTGCGCCAAATTAACGTAGTTCAGAGTAAACTCTTGTCTTGATCTTGGATTAAAGCAAAGTCAATGGTGTTCACGTTTGAATTTAGATTGTGGTGGAGTGATCTCTTAGCTTGTTTCAGTTTGGGAGCATATTTTCTTTGATTCTGTTTTTTGTTGTTGGTTTAGGTTGTGGTTGTAATTTGCTTTCTTTATTATTCTCGACAAACCTTTTGGCTAGTAATGTTTATATATATATATATATATATATATATATATATATATATATATATATATATATATATGTATATTGCCTTTTTGAAATAATAATATATTTAGGACTCATTTGTTCTGTGAAATATTTTTTTCATTATCATTTTCTAAATTTTGTGTTCATTTTACTTAGTGAAAGACTCTTTACTTGAACTATTATCATAAAGAGGAGATAAAATATTAGTTAATAAAAATTTATTTTTTAAAATATTAAAATTATTTTTTGATGTTTTCATTATTTTTAAAAATATAGACAATTATTTACTTTAAAATGTCTCTTAGATTATTAACAATTAAAATTTACACAAAAATTTAAAATATATATATATATATATATATTCACAAAGTAAATTAATTAATTTGTGAAATTGTATCAAACTCAATGACGAACTTCTTGATCCAAATAACCTCATTTATTGCATCGAAGAAATAAATTTACTTAAAATCTTCGAAAAAATGGTAGATTGTCTCATGTTTTGAGCTCTTCAAACGCACAACATAATCATTTAAACAAAACACAAAATTGGACTATGATATTGAGTTGTGTTTATCAATTTAGAAGTCAGCATAAGTAATATTTCACAATAAGTTCTTCACCATCATAGGCTAAGAATAAGTTCTTAGTTCTTCTAAGTTATTTAAGAGCATTCTTGGTAGCAATCTAGATATATTTAGTTTATAACATAACCTGACATACATAGTAGATCCAATAGTATAATTATATTTAATCTATTTATACGACCCATCTCTTCTTGGTATAAGGGGATAAGATCTCATATATGTATATACAATTTGACATAGACAATAAATATTTTTTTAGAATAATGCATATATAAGTGTTTAAACACTTTGTCTACGTATGTAATATAACTGGCCAAAATCTTCAATGATCCATTTGTATAAATCTCAATTCATGGGTGGCTTCATAACGTATTTCAATAAGAATCATTTTCGGAACTATGTTTTTATATTTTACATGATAGTAATGTTCATTGTCGAAAAATAGAATGTCAACGCAAAAACAAAAAGACAACTATTGTGATCATTAATTTTTTCATAGATACAAGACTCATCTTAAGTTTTAATACGTAACTATGGTCGTATCTTACAATTGTTTATTTCAAAGAACTATGTTTGAACTTATATTATGTTTGAAAAACAAAATTCAAATGGATTTAACATAGCAAAAAGTTTTAAAAAACAAAATTCACTCTTTCTTGTGTTTTGTGTTTTAGCCTTCTTCGTATTATTTCAATGAGAATTTTGTGTTTTATCCTTTATTAGAAAATATACATTTACAATTTTGTTAGAGTCAGTTAGAGTTAGTTAAGAGTTAATTAAGTCTAATTTTAGAGTTTGTTACAAGTGATCTTTACATATACATAAATGATTACACATTTGTAATACTTAAGCAAGTTTAATAAAATCAGTTTATGCTTTTCTTTCAATTTCTGTTTACTTTTTGTTATTCATATTTTCTAACATGGTATCTTAGAGCTTCTTTTTTTTTCTTCCCCTTTATTCTCTCTTCCTTCGATTCTCATTCATCAATGGCTTTCACAGATTCATTTCTTGGCGCCTCTGGTAATTTTTCTTCTTCCCATGTTAAATTCTCTCACCTCATTTATGTTAAACTTGATGAGAAGAACTTCAAACGATGGTGTGATTCGCAGCCACAAACTTCAGAAGTTCATCACAAAACCTTTAGTGCCACTACGATACTTGACTGAATCTGATCGCACTGCAAATCGTCTCAATCCTCTATTTCTGGAGTGGGAGCAACAAGATGCACTCGTTTGTACCTGGATTCTCTCAACAATCTTTGATTCAATTCTTACGAAGCTTGTTGATTGTCACTATTTGTGGCAAGTTTGGGAAGAAATTCATCATCATTTTCGCACTTTACTCGCAACAAAGGTGCGCCAACTCAGATCTGAGTTACGCAGTCTCACCAAGGGAGATCGCAAAATTGACGAATTCATCCTTCGTGTTCACACCATCAATGAATCCCTAATTTCTATTGGAGATCTGGTCCCTCATCGTAATCTCATTGAAATCGTTCTTTAAGCCCTACTTGAAGAGTATGATTCGGTAGTTATTGTTGTTACGAGCAAAGAAAATCCATGCTCTTTGGGTGAACTCGAGTCGTTCCTACTTACGCATGAGATGCATCTTGAGAAAAACAAGAAGCTTCAGGAAGCCGTCGTCGTCAATCTCACTCAGGAAGCGTCGTAGGCCTCGTCTGTGAATTCTACAACTGAACCTCTGTCGCATTCGAACACTAATTTCCCGTCAGGTACGAGTTATGTGATTGTGAACCAGAACCACTCAGATTATCCAGGGTATAGCTCTTGTGGTGGTCATAATGGTCGTAGCGGTGGTCATTATTGTCGAGGAGATCGTAGCGGTCGTGTGTAGTGCCAGATCGGTCACAAATCTGGTCACGATGCCTACATATATTATTTTCGCCATTACGGATCTGGTCAATCCACTCACTCTCTTCGGGGAGAACTTCCCTCCACTCCATTTTTGATGCAGCAACTGTCATCTGCTCAACCTCAATTTGGTTATCCCAGCCCTAGACCGGCCAATCCACGTCTCTTTCATCCTCAAGTGCTTCTTATTGGTGCTGACTTTGGATTCAACAATCATTGGTGGTATCCAGACTCAGGTGCTTCCCATCATGTCATGCCTGATGCTTCCAACTTGGGATATGCAGTTTCACTCCCTGGATCAGATCATGTGCTAATAGGCAATGGCCAAGGTTTGTCTATAAACTCAATAGGCAACATGCATTTTCCTTGCTCAACACATCCTAACACCAATCTTAAACTCAAGGATCTTTTACTTGTTCCATCCATTACCAAAAATTTAATTAGTATTAGTAAATTTGCACAAGATAATGGAGTTTTCTTTGAATTTCACCCCACTTTTTGTGTTGTGAAATCACAGGCTTCTTCTGAAGTGCTGCTGAAAGGAATTGTCGAGGCAAATGGTCTCTACAAGTTTCAAACACCACTTAACTCAAATTCTATTTTGCACAACTCAAATTCTATTTTGCACAATCATAATGTTGAAACTAATATTTTTTACTGTGATAATTCTTTTCATAGTGTACCTAATGCTCTTGTAACTACAAAACACATGAATAACAACGTTTCTAGTTTATCTTGTTCTTCAATTTCAAATTCTGCTTATCATCTATGGCATGCTTGTTTAGGGCATCCTCATTATTAATCACTTAAGGCAGTATTAAAGCTGTGCAATATCACTACACCAACAAAAGATACAATTGCCTTTTGCTCAGCATGTTGTCTAGGCAAGACACATCGTTTGCCTGCTTCTTCCTCTACCACCATATATCATAATCCCTTTGAACTGATGGTTTGTGACTTATAGGGTCATGCCCCTGTTACATCCCATGGAGGATACACATATTTTCTTACATGTATTGATGCTTACTCTAGGTTTTCTTGGATTTATCCCCTAAAACAGTAATATAACACTCTCGCTCATTTTAAACAATTTAAATCCATGGTTGAATTGCAATTTAAGTGTAAAGTCAAGACTGTCCAAAGTGGTGGAGGGGGTAAGTTTCGTCCCTTCACCAAATATTTGGTTGATTTAGGTATATTTCATCGCTTTACCTGTCCACACACTCATCATCAAAATGGTTTAGTTGAGAGAAAGCATAGACATATTGTTGACACAGGACTCACACTGCTGGCACAAGTTGGAATTCATCTAAACTTTTGGGATCATGCATTTGTTACAACTGCGTTTCTCATCAATCGTCTGCCAACACCAGTTCTCAACAGTGTATCTCCCTATTTCCTTCTCCACCACGCCCATCCAAGCTACAAGGACCTCAAAGTATTTGGTTGTGGTTGTTTTCCACTCCTAAGACCCTACAATCCCAATAAACTTGCTTTTAGATCCCAAGAATGTGTCTTCATGGGATACTCTTCATCTTACAAGGGTATAAGTGCCTTAGTTCTGATGGAAGAATATATATATATATATATATCAAATGACGTTTTGTTCAATGAAATAAGGTTTCCCTACTTTGAATTATTCTCTAAGCCTCTCACTTCATCACAAGCACAATCCATTACATCATGGCTACCTCTCCAAGTAACCCAACCCTCGCCTCCTCTTCATACTGTTGTTGTCACTAGCATTATTCCTCATGACATTGCTGGCACAGGCTGCAATTTTAACCCAGCAATTCCAACATCTTCCAACCTTGATTTAGAGTCCAGTTTTGTCATGATCTCTACTGCCCCTGGTGCAGCACCCGGTCCAACAATCTCTACACTCAATCCAACAACTTTTGCACCCAGTTAAGCAGCCTCTGCATTCAGACCATCAACCTCTGCACCCAGTCCAGCAACATCTTCACCCACGCCAGCAGCCTCTACACCCAGACTTGACAATTCTATCCAAATTCAAACTCAAAATACATACCCCATGCAAACAAGAACTAAAAATGGAATTATTAAGCCCAAACTGCATCCCACTCTACTCCTCACTCACCTAGAACCTGCCACTATTCAGCAGGCACTTGTTGCCCCACAGTGGCTGACAACAATGAAAACTGAGTATGTTGCACTTCTTCAAAACAATATGTGGTCCCTCGTCCCTCCACCATCTAATCGTAAACCTATAGGATGTAAGTGGGTGTTTAGAATTAAGGAGAACCCCGATAGATCAATTAACAAGTGATGCGGACCAACCCTACATGAAGGTTAATGAGCTTCAAGAACTAGGAGCAGGACCATTGACTAGAGGGAAGACTAGGAAGCTAAAAGAACAATTAGAGAAACAAATTGTTAATTTCCTTAGTCTTAAGACATATGAAAAGATTAATCCACATTATATTAATCTTATGGTCATAGAAATATCTTAAGACTTAATTTTAATTTTGGGATGTAATAATCATACCTTATACTTAGGAATTATGTTGACGTGTGTGCCTAAATATTTGGTAGCTTAGGCACCATGTTATTTTGTGTTAGGCTATATATGCCTTTTTATTGTAAGACATAGGGGACTTAATTTTAGAAAGAAAAGAAACACTTAATGTGAGATTAGAGAAATGCTATCTAGGGTTCTTCTTTGAACCAAATTTGAATCTTATCAAGAGCCTCCTACTCTTGTGGCGATTCTACCTTGATCTTATCATTCCTTGTTGTGGAGTGTGGCGATTTCTACCATTTCATTACTTCATATTTTTCTTCTTTTGTGTTCTTCATTCTTATTTGGTACTTTATTTGAAATTATCACTTGGATAGATCCTTCAAATCATATGGAAACACAAATCCATATCAACAAGTATAAGGCACGCCTTGTGGCAAAAGGATTTCATCAATAGGCTGGTTCTGACTTCACTGAAACGTTTTCTCCAGTGGTTAAACTACTCACTGTCTGCATTGTGCTTACTATTGCAGTATCCAAAAATTGGCCTATTCATCAAATTGATGTCAATAATGCCTTTTTAAACGGTGTTTTAGAAGAAGAAGCATACATGATGCAACCCCCAGGTTTTGAGGTTAAAGACAAAAATATGGTATGCAAGCTTAACAAGGCTTTGTATGGACTAAAACAAGCCCCAAGGGCCTGGTTTGACATACTCAGATGAGCCCTCCTTCAATATGGCTTCACTCCCAGTAAATGTGACCCCACCTCATTTACATTAATGGCTCTTGTTTACGTTGATGATATCATTCTTACAAGGAGTTCACTAACTCATATTCAACAACTTATTAAGAAACTGAACTCTGAATTTGCACTTAAGCAACTAGGAAATTTGGACTATTTCCTTGGAATTGAGGTGACTCACTTACCTAATGGCTGTTTACTTCTTTCTCAATCAAAATATATACATGACTTACTGGCCAAGGTGCATATGGGGAATGCAAAGAGAATGCCAACACCAATTTTGTCCAGCAGTAAACTGTCTAAAGTAGGCTCTGCCCAGCTGCCAGACCCGACTCATTTTCGCTCTATTGTGGGGGCATTGCAGTATGCAACCCTCACTAGACCAGAAATGTCATTTGCTGTTAATAAAGTATGTTAGTTTTTGGCTCAACCTCTTGAAGATCACTAGAAGGCAGTTAAGAGAATTTTGCGCTATTTAAGTGGCATATTGCATCATGGTCTTCTGCTCCAGCCAGCACATGTGCATCAGCCTTTGTCTTTAATAGGCTTCTGTGATGCAGATTTGGCAGCAAATCCTGATGATCGCAGGTCAACCTCAGGGGCATGGGTGTATCTTGGTCCTAATCTCATCTCATGGTGGTCAAAGAAACAATCTTCAGTAGCAAGATCAACAACAGAAGCTGGATATAGAAGCCTGGCACAGCTTGCAGCAGAAATTCTTTGGATATAATCATTGTTAAATGAGCTTCATTGCAAGTTCAAGACTCCACAAATCCTATGTGATAACTTAAGCACAGTCTCCTTTGCACATAACCCAACTCTCCACAATCGAACCAAGCACATGGAACTTGACATCTTCTTTGTAAGAGAAAAAGTGTTGAACAAAAGCCTCGTTGTTTCTCATGTTCCAGCTCAAGATCAATGGGCAAATATATTAAAAAAGCCTCTTCTTAGCACCAAGTTTATAATACTTCGTGACAAACTCAGAGTGTTTGACAAACACTCCTTAGTAAAACCACACTCAGATTCAAAGGGGGAATATTAGAAAATATACATTTACAATTCTGTTAGAGTCAGTTAAAGTTAGTTAAGAGTCAGTTAAGTCCAGTTTTAGAGTTTGTTACAAGTGATCTTTACATATAAATAAATGATCACACCTTTGTAATAGTTAAGCAAGTTTAATAAAATCAATTTAAGATTTTCTCTCAATTTCTGTTTACTTCCTATTATTCATATTTTCTAACAGCCTTGATCCCCGTTTAGCCTTCTTCGTATTATGCTTCTTAACTTTTCTTCTATTGTGTGGTTTTCATGATCTTCTTTCAAAAACCTTAACAGAGGACTTCTCATGTCAAAATGCTAAATTTTTTTCGTAATAGTGCAAAGGTTACTTTACACATACATATAAATCAAATGTTAGTATATTAGTATTTATTTTCTCATTCACCAAAGGTTCAACTCTTATCTTTTACTCCTCAAACTCCTTCCATTTTTACATAATAATTACAGAAATAATTCATTTACGTCAAATTTAAATCGAAATGAGTTAGTTATTTAAAGAAATTAAAATAAATATAATTTTAATCCATCTATTTTAACTTATTAACGATTTGTGATATCTCTATTTTTAAATCTACAATTTTTTAAATCACCAATTTTTCCCCAACTTACACATTTTCATGATGTGGCTAGTGAGATATTTATCATGTGAATTCTTATTAGCTCTCACTAATAAATTGTTTAGACTTTTCAAAGGTCACAACCTTAGCAAAGCACTGAAGTTATTTTATTTGGGGAAAAATGCTAAGAAAATATTGGTTTTTTGAATATGCGAGGACCATAGCCATAGGAGTTGCAATACAAAAACAAAGACGAAAGAACAAATTTTTTAAATATTCCCATTAGGGTCGTTTTATCGTTTTTTTTATTTTAGGTCATATACAAATCTAAAAAATTGAACTCCTAACAAAAAAAATGCAATTTTAAAAATGATAAGTTATTTCAAAATATTATATATTTTACTGAATGAAATATAAAAAATTCAAACTATTATATTTAAATCCAACAAAATAAGTAACTTGTAAATAACACTATCAGACTAATACAAACTTTCTTGCTATTTAAAAAGAGTAATCTTTCTAACACTTTTTCAATTAAATTCATCAACCAAGTCTTCATATTGTATTATCTCCAAAAGATCATTCTCAATTGCTATAAATATGTTAATCCATTAAGTCTTTCTTGTAACATGGTAGATTACACGTAAGACTTCAACAACAATTTTGATAAACTTTTTTCTGTAAACCCAACTGTCACAGAAATAGTCAACAAAATTCTACATGCAATAATTGAATTAGGAAAAGAATCTAAGTCTTCCTAAAAAAGATTCCTCACTAGTAACACAGTTGAAAAAAATATCAACATATCTTATTATCAAATACATTTACTCTTGGTGACTAACATCAAGAGTACAATCAAATATCACTGAGAAATACTTTGTTTGTTTGATTTTTCTAAAGATTTAGTTTTAATTGCAAAATCAAGTAAAAGTATTAACTCATTTTGTATGTTATGTCCAAGATAATAAAAGTGAACTTTGTCATATGTAAAACGTGTAACATGATTTTGAACAGTTGGGTCAAATTCAGTTAACTTTCAATTAAACAAAAAAAAAAAATTCATTGTTAATTCTTACAATCTCTCATTATAATCATGAAGGCAAAACTATGTATCGCATAGAATTTCACTACCGTTTAAATTTTTTTTAAAACATTTTTTCAGTGTTCCTTTTCATTCACAAGTAGTCTTTGAACCGTTTTATCAATAGTTTGACCCTTTTTCAGCTGACACAACTCATATCAAATGGTCATATTTATAACACGATTCATCTTTATCTCATACTCTCTAGGTCTTTCACTAATATGTGACCAATCCCTTCTTTACAAACTTTACAACATTTTAGAAATAACATTCTATCAAGCTGACACTTTTACCGATCCCTTCTTTAAAAACTTTACAACAAAAAATAATACTCTATCAAGCTTTTTCGAATACACAAGTCAATCTCTACCGCACTTATCTCTATTTGATAAAACTTAGAATTATCCTTAAGATCCTTTACAATGGAAAAATATCTTTTAAGACCTTCCGTAACTAAAAAAATCAATCATTTTAGAATCAAGAACATCTCAATTTCTTGAATCAAATAGTACCATCGTAAATCACAAAATCAATAATGAATTCCTAAAATTTTAAACTCGTACATCAAATTAAATCCTAATTGATAATGAGTTCTTAAAATCAATAAATATGAACATCAAGAATAAATAAACCCTAAACCATTTTAAATAAATTGAGTTCTTAAATCAGTACATCACAAAACCTGAACATCAAGAATACCCTAACACAAGATTCTAACCTTTGGGCTTTGGTGGTGGTGCCTGGTAGCGGAAACAACTTTCACATACTCACAGTGGTAGGTATGGAGAGGAGATGATGTAGAGAGAAATTAGGTTTAATCTTAGAGAAGATAGTATTCGTTTAAAGAATGGATATTTACTTTGGGGAGCAAATATAAAATTTATAGTGGTCAATATACAAAATTAAAGATATAAATGTAATCTTTCAAAGTTTCAGGTATAAATTTAAAATAAAAAAAATTGGGACCCTTCTTAATTGGGGGGCCTTGTGCGAATGTTTTGGTCGAACATGGTTAAGGTCGACCATGATCCCCATCACCTGGTGCCTATGCCTTCAGTATGGCAAATTTTACTGGTCGATGGTCCTAGCCCTCACTATTTAGTCTCGTGATATATATATAAAGCGAAATGTTGTCGAAATTTTTTCCAAAAAATATATATAATAAGAAAATAATAAATAATTACTAATCTAAATGTATTTGAAGAGGTTGACACAATAGGTCTTATTGATCCTGATGTGGTATATGTTAACCGCCTTGATTGGATTGTCGTCACACCTATTAGTAAGGAGTAAGTATTTAATTAATTATTTTTGTTAATTATTAAATATAATTTATTTTTTTCTTATATTTTGTTATGAGATTTAATTATTTTATTCCTTCTACCGATTATGTCACGACTATCATCAATGCACTTAAACAAAGGTATAAAAAATCTTTTAAAATATGGGGAGAAGTTAGAGTAAAGAGAGTGATTGAGTTCAATTTTTTGAAACTTTTAAAGTAATATATTAATAAAATATTTAGTTTTTTAATTTTCCTTAAATTGTGTATTTTAATTATTGTTTTAAGGAAATATCTTTTTTCAATAGAATATGTGTATGTGGAAGACGGAACATGAGCTTGTTGTGATGGATGTTTTTATTCAAAGGTGTATGTTGTGTCTCTCTTCTTTGCATAGACATATGCACAACAATAGAAAATGTCACAAAGGGGTTGGAGAGTCTAATTGGAATATAAGAAACAGACTATTTTAAAAAAAAATCATTGATAAAACCAAGAAAAATAAGGCATAAGAGAACAAGAAAAGTACACCCATAGGAAAATGCCATTATTTTTTAAAGACGAGAAGAATAATGATATAAAAATTTAGTGTAATATTAATTTAATCAATATATTAATTATTTATTTTGTTAGTTAAATTAAAAAAATATTTATTTTGTTTTGTGTCCTATTATTTTAGGATAAGTAGTTTGAAGACCAATCCAAAATGAGGTGTTCATGGTAACCTAAAAAACGAGGATGCAACTTTTTATTTCTGATTGTGGCAAAAATGTTGATCATGTATGGTTTATAAATTTAATTTATATATGTAATTAATTATTTGTTATTATGTTATCTTTAATTTAACTACGTGTAGGTAAATATTATTTTTAATTTATTTATATAAAATTCTTATAATCAAGTTATGAATGAAGTTCGTGCATTCATGCAACTCTTCCTCTTCCTCTTAAGAGTCGACTTAATGTAGAAGAGATGAGAAATATTGAGTGCACAAAATAGGTTGAGAGAATGGAGAAAAAAAAATAAAAATATTGAGTGCACCAAATAGGTTGAGAGGATGGAGAAAAAAAAATAGATTCTCTTTCTCATACTCTTTTTATACTCTCTTTCCTGCTCACTTTATTTCTCTCGTCACACTTTTTCCCCACAAAGGCCACAACCAATAACACTCTTAGTTTTTCCTAAATTAAAGGAAAAATTGCATTTATATCTCTTATGAGATATCTTCAAATAACACTATATTCCTTTAATTTTATAAAAACACTAATTTCCACTAACTTTGACACCATTACCTTGCAGTTGGAAATATTTTTTAAAAAAATTAATTAAAATTAGAAACATGTTGATGTTGTAATAGAAAAAATAGATAAAGATAAAATAGTGTGTTTAATAAATATAAGAAATTTTGAAGTATATATTGTTGTATTTCCACTAATGTAATCAAATTTGTTTCTTTAACGGGTTTAACATATGGCAAACAATGTTAATAGAGAAAGGAGATATTTGTGTTTGTAAAATTAAATAAGGGAGGTTAATGTTTGGTTTTATACTTAAGGGGTGTTTGTGTTATGTGAATAAACCTTGAAAGAGGTCATTAGAATTTTCCTTAAATTAAATTAATGGATCCACCCGAATATTATATTCTATTATAAAAAACATGCATCCCACATTATATAGATCAATGATAAACGTTTGAAACATTGAAAATTTCACGAAAGAAGAGATCCCAAATTCTAAGATTTTTTCCTTCTTCTAAGTAATTACTAACCACTAGAGTAATATTCAGTGAATAAAAAAAATTAGCAAAGCATTTTTGCAATAAATCCTAAATTAATTTAATGTCTTTGTTCACTTTTCTCGTTGGGTGGGAACGGAATGATGCTTAAAGCATGATACGAAAAAAAAGTGAAACACAGTTCGGTCACCGTCCAATGACGCATTCTCCCGCTGTCACTCGCATTATACTAATCTCACGAGAACCACGACAGTGGCATTTCTGTAATATTTTAATATAACCAGTGGCATTTTTTCACATTTACACACTAATCACCCCAATTGAAGAGTCAAAGGACGCTACCGCAAGTTATGCTTTTATTTATTTATTTATTTTTTAAAAATAAAAATAAAAATCATCCAACCAAAGAAGTTGTCACAAACATTTGCACTTGCGTGAATTCCCAGGTATCCTTTCGTCTCTGCTTTTCATGTTCTTTTTGTTCTATTTGAGTTCCGTACTTATATTTGTGCTTGTTTATGTTTTCATTAATTTTTGTAAATTATGTTATATACTTTTGGTTTTTGTTTAATTATTATTAGATTGTGATTTTTTGAAACCAGCTTGGAAATTAAGCTATATGTATGTATGTATGTATCTTGCTGCTGCTGCTGCTTATGATAGAGCTTCTGTCTTGAGTTGTTCTTCAATTATTGAAGTGTGTGTGTTTGTTTCAATTTGGATTATGTAAAATTGATTTTAGAAGTGTATAATTGATTTTGACATGTTTGGATGAGTTTCATTAAAATTGATTTTGCATTAATAATTTTTCAAACTTGAAATCAGAATTTTAAAGTTTTTGTCTCCGGAATTGATGTTTAGGCTCAAATCAATTGTTCAATTAATTTACGTAAGTTTATCCAAACATAAATTCCTTTGCATTCAACTTAGTTTTAAACAAAATCAATTTTCGTAACCTCAAAAACCAAACACCCGCTAACCTTTTTTGAGGAGTAATAGCAGTATATTAGAGTGTGACTTTGTTATGTATTATGCTTTTTAAGGTTTTTGACATTCACCAATTATATAAGTATGTATGTAGTACTTATACTTTAGATTGAAGACGTGTCTAGTGTCCGACACGTACACAACACATGTGGTTGCATTAGTACTTAATTTTCTCAAATTATTAAAGTGTCGAAGAATCAATGTCAGTGTTTTGTTTGTCTCCGTGCTTCACATGACAAAATTTATTTAGACATTTGTTTGAAAAACATTGGTTAAAGTTGGATGTGGTTTGATGCAGGTTAATTATTGTTTTCTAGAGGAAGACATATAATAAGAAGGGAAATTGTTAAATACAGTTTAACGAAAATTGGGAACTGCATTAGAATTCAGAACGAGGAAATGGGATCTGAAGGGCTAAAGGCCGTAACAATTCATGTAACTGGGTTTAAGAAGTTTCAAGGAGTTCCTATAAATCCTACAGAAGCTATTGTTAGTAATCTGAAGGATTATGTTGAAAGGAAAGGTCTTCCAGCTGGTGTTACTCTTGGAAGCTGCACTGTGCTTGATGTGGCTGGTGATGGTGCACTTCCTCAGTTATATCAGACCATGGAATCTGTTGTTTCTAAAACAGATTCAAAGAGCAATGAAAATGTTGTGTGGGTTAGTGTTCTCTTATTCAATTTAATTTCTTCTAATATATTTGATCTTAGTTTAATTGTTAATATTTGATCATGATACTGCCTTTAAAATTGTAAATATATAAGTTAAGGAATTACGGCCAGTTACATTGGACATTAACTAGCACTCAACAAGAATAACCAAGCCTTACCTCATTAAGTAGGGTCAGCTACATGAATCAAACAAAGTTTTAATATTATGTCATATAGTATATCTTTATACAACTCATTAATCTTATTTTTCACTGCATTAGCAGTGATGCAACAACTCTTGCTCATTTGATCCATGTCATAGATAGAGATTCGATTAAGTTTTACGTTGGCTATCGACTGCCTAACACAACCCTCTCCTTTTACCCGGTCTTCGGAAAGTAACTAACAAACACAAGTTTTGGAAAACAAAAAGATTTGCTTTAGAATGTCATAATTATGTCTTAACATAAACTTAATAAAGTATGCATTTACATCACATTACCATTTATTAGACTCGAAGATTGTTTGTCGCACTAGTCATTTTTGCCACATTTTTGTTGGAAACATTAAATTGCATTGGAAATTTAGTTTTCGTGTCATGTAATCTGTAGCATTTTGTTTCCATCATCATATTAATATCCTGCAGTTGCTGCTAGGCATTGTAACACATTATATGAAAGAAGATTGAGAAGAAATGAACTCGCACCAAACAATTATGCAATTGACATTTTGTTTAGTGTTATTTTGTTTCTCTTCATTTTCTTTTCGTTTCTAGGTTCTCTTGTTATATGCTCCTTGTTAATTATAAGATAATTTTTATATATCAGCGTCGGAAACCAATGCTTGGTAGATATTGAATAAAAGATACTGTGAATCAGAAATGCATGTTAATGATATAATCATATTTCCTTGATGATTTTGATAACAAAACTTCTCATGACTTTATTTTTCAGCTTCACTTAGGGGTGAATAGTGGAGCTGTAAGGTTTGCCGTTGAACGGTTGGCTGCAAATGAAGCCACTTTCCGCTGTCCAGATGAATTAGGATGGCAACCACAGGTGAGTTATATGATCTTGCTTCTTGTTTATTTTTTATAGATGAAATAGGAAAAGCTTTCTTTATTGGTTTGAAGAATACCATGTTTTGCATTTTTCTGAATTCCTTTTTCTTTGTTTTTCAATTTTCTTTTGCAGCAAGTTCCTATAGTCCTTGAAGATGGAGGAACTTCTCGAACAAGAGAGGTAAACTAAAGTTACTAGTAAAATTCTATCTTGTGATCCATTAACATGTTGGATAAGTTACTAGTAAAATTCTATCTTGTGATCCATTAACATGTTGGATTGCATTTCAAAGAACAAGTTCTGTTTTGCACAAACTAGTTTTTCATTTTGTTTAGTGTATTGGGACAGTAAAGTCCAAACTGCACATTAGTTAGAAATAAGGCCTAAATAAAACTTATAAAGCTTAGGCGATCTTCACCTTACAAATTGATTTTGTGTGGTTGAGTAAGGTCTAAAACGTTGATGTTGTATTAATTGGTTGAGCTGAAGAAAGATTATACTTTTATTGATGTTAATATTAGTCTGTTGAGAAAATGATAGAAAGAACAAATCAATATGGAAAGAGACACAAAATATTTTTTGTACTTGGTTATGTTTGCCTTAAATAATGTGCATAACAATAATTATGTTGCAAAATCCAATACCATGGAAAGTGTAGGTGATTGCGTTTATGGTTATAGACTTGTAAGTTTGGAGCAGCTCAGTAATCATTTGAATGTTTAAATTGATGAAAAATATCTTCGGCCATATTTTACTTACCTTCCAACCGAATTTCAAATTACCAAAACCCATTTCTTCTTAGAACTGGAGGGTTAAGACAAAACATTGATGGAAAAATACCTCGTTCCCATATTGAACATGCAAGGGAGTGCCTTATTAGTTAATTATCGTCTCTCATATTTGCATGCTATTGTAGCTATGGTATGAGAATGTGTTTCTTATTTTCCTAATTGTTTATTTTGTTTTATGAAGACTTCTCTATCCGTCGATGCAATTTTGAAATTCTTGAAGAAGGGAAGAGAGTATGATGTAACGTTATCAAATGATGCTGGACGATTTGTTTGCAATTATGTGTATTACCACTCTCTCCGGTTCGCAGAACAGAAGGGTAATAAGTCTCTCTTTGTCCATGTTCCCTTATTTTCGAGAATCGATGAAGAAACTCAGATGGGATTTACAGCCTCTCTTTTGGAGGCCATTGCTTCTGCATGTTAATGCAATTGATTGAAAATGTTCACAAGGACTGTCATGTCCACTTATTATCTTGTTGTGCATGATGTAAATCATTTGACTCAAATAGAAGTGCAATTGTAAAACATTTATTGAGTGAACAACAAAGTTGTTCTTATTTGGTTGTTTTTTTTTTCTTTGACAAGTTGTTGATGTATAATTTATGGATGTCTGCTCTTTGAGTGGTGATGGATAATTTTTTTTTTGTTTAAACTTTTTGGGTGCTTCATGCTAATATGTCAAATGCTATGGAATTCCACACCATATTATAGTTCTAAGTCCAACTAGTGATGGTTCTGATGGTTGTTACTTGTTAGCATGTTTAGAGTTTGACCGTATAGAACGCTAAATTTTTAGGATACTAAATTATTATTTTATAATATAACAAAGTTATATATTAAAAACTGCAGGATCAAATTTATATAGTAAAAGAAATCAGAATTTGAGGGGTTAAAATTAGAACTCTAGAAAATAAAAATATTTTACCTTTTTCAATTTACCCACTCTTGATCTCTCAAATTTGTGAAGATTAAAAATTTAAATTATTTTCTACAAGAATCTCTTTTACCAACAATTTTTTATTTCTATTATCATTTCAAAAGGTAAAAGTTTTATAATTTCTTTAATATTCCATTTTTATATGCTTATAAATGTATTAAAGCAATAATAATGATTTTACGAATATATAGATTTTACAAAACATTGAGATGTTATTTTACAGTGGCTATAGTTTTTTTTTTAAATTTTTAATTTTAGAAACTTTTAATTATTT
>JBBPBT010000623.1:4588375-4601187 GCA_037974875.1 Cicer bijugum
AAAAATTCTTTTTATCGATAAATCTATATAAATTAAATTTTTTATAAATAACAGAATAAAAGAACATATTTTATCCGATCATTTTATAAAAACACATTTGAGTTAAAGAAAAAAATTAAAGTATTTACTCTATGAAATACGTCAACTATTTTTCTAAATATCTCTTAAAAGGACAAGAAGCAGTAGTGTTCTATAATCTATATTCTATATTACAAGACATACAAGTCTTCAAAAAGAAATTCCAATAAGTATGATATATGATATATAACTATTTACCACTAATTGGTTGAATTATTATTACTATTATTATTATTATTATTATTATTATTATTATTATTATTATTATTATTATTATTATTATTATTATTATTATTATTATCAACCAAGTCCTGTTACAAATTTTCAGCCTCAATCATTTCATGATACCGCATACTATTCTCATTCCTTCTGAAATAATCAACCAAACACTCAATTTCTTCCTATGATGACAATCTTAACCAAACAATTACATACTAAATGTTGTCCAAAATTCAAAAACACCTTCATCAGACCCATAACAACACCAACATGCACACAAATGCTGCAACTTCCAATTCATTCAAATGCCTTCATTCCCTCTTTCAACAATACCACTGACTATATCTACATTAATAATCGCCAAATCAACGCTTTCGTTAAATCAAATAACACAAAATCAGCACTTGAAGTGTTCCAAAACATGCATATGCGTGACACTGTAACCTATAACTTGATCATTTCATCCTCTTGTTTGCCACCCAAGAAAGCTTTTCATCTCTATTCTGAAATGGGCTTGTATGGAATAAAAGAAACTTCAACTACGTTTGCTTCTGTTGTATCACTTTGTACAAATTCTGGGTTTTGTAGAGAAGGTTCTCAGGTTCATTGCAGGGTTGTAAAGTTTGGATTTTTATGGAATGTGTTTGTTGGTGGGGCACTTGTTGGGTTCTATATGAATTTTGGTTTAAAAGGGGCTGCACTGAAACTGTTTGATGAGTTGCCTGAGAGAAATTTGAGTGTTTGGAATGTGATGTTTCGTGGGTTTTGTGAAATGGGTTGTGTGGTTGAAGAGTTGCTTGGGTTTTACTCTAGGATGTGTTTTGAAGGTGTGGTGCCAAATGGAGTTACTTTTTGTTATTTGCTTAGAGGGTGTAGTGTTCAAAGAAGGTTTCATGAAGGGAAGATGCTTCAAGGGTTTGTTTTGAAGGTGGGTTTGGTGGAATATAATGTTTTTGTTGTTAATGCTTTGGTGGATTTTTACTCTAATTGTGGGTGTTTTGTTGGTGCTAGGAAGTGTTTTGAAGAGATACAAGTTGAGGATGTTATTTCATGGAACTCTTTGGTTTCTGTTTATGCAGACAATGATTTGATAGTTGATGCTTTGGAGTTTTTTAATGTTATGCAAATGTGGGGACATAGGCCGTCGGTTCGTACGTTTGTCGGTTTCTTGAATTTGTGTTGTAGGGCTAAGGATATTGGTTTGGGGAAGCAGATTCATTCTTGTGTTGTGAAATTGGGTTTTGATGAAATGAGTGTGCATGTTCAATCTGCTTTGATTGATATGTATGGAAAATGTTGGGATATTAAGAGTTCTGTGGCTGTATTTGAATGTCTTCCGAAGAGAAGTTTGGAGTGTTGCAATTCATTGATGACCTCTTTGTCTCATTGTGGTGGAATTGAAGATGTGGTGGAATTGTTTGGTTTAATGGTTGATGAAGGTCTTATGCCGGATGAAGTAACCCTTTCGACCACATTGAAGGCATCAGTGTCTGTTTCGGCAAGCTTCACTAGCACTCAGTTACTGCATTGTTTTGCGTTGAAATCCGGTGTTGAAGGAGACTCTGCGGTTGCGTGTTCCCTTATGGATGCATATTCAAGATGCGGTTATGTGGAACTTTCTCGTTGGATTTTTGAGAACATTCCAACTCCAAATGCTTTTTGCTTCACTTCTATGATCAATTGTTACGCCCGGAATGGAATGGGGAAAGAAGGACTTTCGATTCTTCATGCTATGATTGAGAAAGGCGTAAAACCGGACAAAGTTACCTTCTTATGCGTGTTAACGGGGTGTAGTCATACAGGATTAGTTGAGGAAGGAAGAATAGTCTTTAACTCAATGATATCTTTTCATAAGGTTCACCCAGATCGGCGACATTTTTCATGTATGGTGGATCTTTTATGCCGTGCAGGACTTCTACACGAAGCCGAAGAGTTTCTGCTAAACGCACCGGGAAAAGGAGACTGTTTTATGTGGAGCTCTTTGCTCCAAAGTTGCAGGATTCACAAGAACGAAGAAATTGGAACAAGAGCGGCACAAGTTTTAGTTGAGCTAGATCCAGAGGACCCTGCAGTGTGGTTGCAAGCTTCCAACTTTTATGCTGAGATAGGAAAATTTGACACCGCAATGCAAATAAGAGACGTTGCTCTAGCAAGGAAGATGTCAAGAGAGATTGGTTGTAGTTTAATTGAGATAAGAAAGTGACACAAGAAAATAAAGAGTTCCTGAATTGATAAATCATCTTTGCCCATTATTCACACAAGATACAACAATCATGGCAAATTTTGGTATAGTCTTGTCTATTTCCGGCTATCCTAAAATTTAAGGGAAAGGCTTCTTTTGTGAGAAGTTTTTTGTGGGCATACCAAGAAAATAAGGGTAAGCATTTATGTTCCCTTGTTTGGTGTAACAAACTTAATGATTCCAAAAATAGGAATATAATTTCCCACCCCCTTTTTGTGTATCATATTGCATTATGATTATGATTATTACTATTATTATTTTTATCATTATTATTATACAAATGTAAAAAAAATATTGATTGGAATATGCAATAATAAGAGTCTTCACTTCTCTTTCATTGAGGCATAGTGGAGATAGTGCAACTGTTACTATTGTGAGTTCTTTAAATTGTTGATGAGTAAAGCAAACTATTACAAATATTTTTTTTTTCTTGTACTTTAAGTGTTGGCATGTAGAAAAATGTAACACCTTCATCCACTTACAAGCCAAGCCAGAAAGCCTCTCCAAATCCTTCATTTTTCCAAAGCTAATCTATGCATATAAATTATAACCAAAGTATTCATAATCATATGCATTAATCAAATCAACCAAATCCTTTGCAATACATCCAACAGGAACAAAAAATATGGGAAAATTATTCTTGTTGGTTACCTTACTCGGTTTGCTGATAGCGGCTCGTGGAGTTTCAGGAAGCATGATGTGTGACAACAACATTGGCATGGTTGAAGAACTCAACAACCTGGACATAGAGGAAGAAAATGAGGTAGAATTTTCTGACATCCCTTCTTGGACAAGCGAACGTGGTGGAAAGGTTCTTGTCAATGTTGACAGCTTTGGTGCTGCAGGAGACGGAGAAACCGATGATACATCGGTAAGTTTTTTCATTCTTGTCCCATTTTCTATGTTCAACATGAACTTTATACATTTGAGGCTGTTCAACATATGCAACTGTTTTTTTCTGTACTAATCAATTGTTTGATTTATATAGGCTTTACAAAAAGCATGGGAAGTTGCTTGTTCTACACCGAAATCGGTTCTATTGGTTCCTCAAGGACGCCGATACCTCGTTAACGCAACAAAATTCAAAGGGCCATGTGCAGACATGTTAATCATCCAGGTGATGCATATTGCATAAACGAAAAACACTATACAGATTTAATATAGTTTTAGATTTAATCTGCAAGTCATTACAATTATATAACATGGTATTTGCATTTCCAGATTGATGGAACATTGGTTGCCCCGGATGATCCTAAGAACTGGGATGCAAAACTTCCGCGTGTTTGGCTTGACTTTTCTAAATTGAGCAAAGTTGTTTTCCAAGGTTCTGGAGTTATTGATGGCTCAGGAAGTAAATGGTGGGCAGCCTCATGCAAAAAGAACAAAACCAATGTAATTTTTCGGAACTTTTTTGCTTTGTTATTTTACAAGTTTATAAAAAACAAACTTATGTTGCAGGCAATACTAACTTTTCGGTTTTTTCTTTCTTCACAGCCTTGCAGAGGTGCACCAACAGTAAGAACAACTTTTTTAACTACCTAGTTCGATCCCTAATCATAAAATAAAGTATATATTTTAAGCATAAGGTATATGTAGTTTTAACTTTGAAGGGTGATTGCAGGCACTAACCATTGATAACAGTTCGGCTATAAAGGTGAAAGGACTAACTATCCAGAATAGCCAACAGATGCATTTTACGATATCACGATGCGATTCGGTTCGAATTTTAGGTGTGAAAGTGTCTTCACCGGGAGATAGTCCAAACACCGATGGTATCCATATTAGTGAATCAACAAATGTCCTAGTCCAAGACTGCAAAATTGGAACAGGTTCTCAACTAGAATCAACATTTTTATGCTTGAAATGTGCTTTAACAATTATGAGATTCAAAGAAAAGGACACATGTTTGGTTTCATGATAGTGTTTAAATATTTGAATTTGTCAAACATAGATCTTTGTTTACACTTTCAGATAAATCTATAAGTTTGCATCTAAAATTTAACTAAAAGTGATAAAAGAAAAATAACTTGTGTTATGTTGAAGTTTTACGTTAATTTACTCTCAAAGTATATCAACATTTGAACATAAATTACTTTATTCAAAACAATTTTGCATAATTTCGCATAAAATCTTATAAAATGCTCACACACAAATACATTGACTATTTCGTTGTTATATATATATATTCAGGGGATGATTGCATTTCAATTGTGAATGCTAGTTCTAATATCAAAATGAAGAGAATTTATTGTGGACCAGGACATGGAATCAGGTATAATCAAATCTTCATCACTCAATTTATTTCAAAATTAATATTAATATTTGTTTGGTACTACATTGAAAATTAGGATGCTTATGATTGCACAAAGATTTTCGACACACAATAGTTAGTATATTATATATACTTTTATGAAGAATAAACACCTTTTATCCATCAATATTGACATCACGAAAAATCATAGTCACTCATGAAACTTTTGTGAAACTATCAACTTTTATGTCACTTGATAATGTTAATTGATAACTTGACTAGTTAACATGTTTGGTTTCATTTTTGTAAAAAATAAAGTGATATAAAATAGTAAATTATTTTTAAATATATTTGACATTTAAATTTTACGAGTAGAATTATTCAAATTATGCTTAACTGAACGAGATAAAAAAATTCTCAAAAAGAAAAAAAAAGAGATAACAAATAGAGTGTTCAGTTAAACAAATTTACACTATTCCTCAAAAAGAAGAAGAAGAAAATTTACACTAAAGTCAAAATTACTTTTTGAATAAAAACATTTAAGCACAAGTAGCTTTACTTTAAACTCAAATTTAATCAAATCAAATTTATTTAGCCCCAAACACAAATGAAATTGATGCCAAAGTAGTGGTTCGCACCCTATTTTTTGTAGAAGTGTTAGTTACATAAATGAACCACACACATAAGATTACGTGACTTGTGGAAACATAAGATATGAAACTCAAAGTAAAAAATAAAAATAAATTTATGAAATAGTTATTATTGACATATTGGGTAAAGTAGTTCTTCACTTTCTGAAACACTACTTTTTGGTAGCATTGGAAGCCTTGGTAAAGACAACTCAACTGGTGTTGTCACGAAAGTGATTTTGGATACAGCATTTCTAAAAGAAACTACTAATGGTGTCAGAATAAAGACTTGGCAGGTAGAACTTTCTATTTCCATCTTGGTAAACTTTAAAAAAAAATTAAAAAAATATAAATTTTTATTAATCAAAGTGACACTAATGATTATTTTATAATTGTTTTTAGAAAATTTGAACTTGATACTTTGATATTAATACTTTATTATAAAAAACTTTTAAATAATTTTTACATATATTAAGAATATTAGGTAAATATTAAATTTATCTATTTTATTTATTGTTATTTCAAACTACTCTTTACTACAACGTACTTATGACAATGATTAATATCCAACAATTAATATGGCACAGAAGGAGTCTAGTTCCAATATTTAATTTAAAGGGGCAATAATCATCCAACCACGAAACAAATTAAAAAAGAAAAACAAATTATATCTCATTTAATTGGACATTTTATAATTCTAGAATTATTTTTCACTTACATATAAAAACTGTGGGAATTGATGATATATTTGAGAATGACAATGAATGTTTTGTTAATGGCATGTAGGGAGGTTCTGGGTATGTTCGAGGGGTACGGTTTCAGAATGTGAGGGTGGAAAATGTATCAAATCCTATTATTATAGATCAATTTTACTGTGATTCGCCAACCTCATGTCAAGACCAGGTATATATGATTTCAATTATTTGAGTTCTTTAATCTTTAAATTATTATTATTATTATTATAGACTTTATTTATTGTGTTTTTTAGTGATGTGTGATTTTTGTCCTATATTTTTATTAATATTCTATTCAATTTCTAACAAAATTTTCTGAATTGAATCATGATTTTTATCGTGGTAAAAGAAACATATAACATAGATTGTCAAGAGAAAGAGAAATCATAATAAACATTAGTTTATTGATGAAGTTTATGTTTTTTTTTTTTTAAAAAATTACTTGTAATAGACTATTGTCATTGAATATGTTCATTGAAAAATGTGGCTTAGATCAACACTTCAAATATCAATTAAATAGAATATTAATATTGAGACCAAAGTTGCTTGATTAGAATTCTATGAAGAATTGATTTAAGCAATTGAATAAACAAAATCACTAATCAATGAAACCACACAGATAAAAAATAGTAATAATTAAGCCTATTGTATCACTCACATTTTGGGCTGGGCTGCCTTCTTAGTTACATTTCTGGAAATATTTGGGTCATTTGGTCTAGCCCATTGGGCCAGACTGACCACGTTTTTATGCAATATTTTGAAAAATTAAAAGAAGGTTGTTTATCCCCCTCTAATGTTGTATCACACGTCTCCAAATACACTACTGAAAATTAAGATCCGGTAGTGTATTTTATTCAAGTTTACACTATGAGGATCAAGTTTATATGATTGAACTCTTACACTTGTATATGGTATGATTTAATTTCAGTCATCAGCTTTGGAGATAAGTGAGATAATGTACCAAAACATAAGTGGGACTACAAATAGTGCCAAAGCCATTAAATTTGACTGCAGTGACACTGTTCCATGTAGCAACTTAGTCCTTAGCAATGTTGATTTGGAGAAACAAGATGGCACAGTTGAAACATATTGCCACTCAGCTCAAGGATTTGGATATGGAATTGTTCATCCTTCTGCTGATTGCCTTAATTCCAATGATAAAATCTCTCAAGTTGTTCAATCTCCTCAATCAATTACTTATGAGGATGATATTCGTCACATTGAACTATGATATCAAATATTGCCTCTCTATTATACACATGCATTATACAATTACCCTTTGATTATATAATCTAATCTAAAATATAACAAAAGAGGGTGTAGCTATAGTAGTTGTATGTTTGAGGTGAGGTCATAGACATTTATTTCAAGGGATGTAATATTAAATAATTAGAAGTTATATGAATTTTCATTTCAGAAAATAGATAAACATTGGATCATTAGTGATTCCATATACATTGGAGATTAAGATGAACATAAGAAGACAACAATTCTAGAATATTGATTGAGATTTTTATTTTAATTACTATTACTATTGTGTTTCTAAGTTTGCATAGTGATATTTTATGGACTTTGTGTTTAATATTCGTGTAACTACTCACCTTCTTGGTTGATATATTTTTTTTTTGTAACTAGTCACCTTCTTGGTTGATATGTGTTTATATAAGATCCTAGTTAAAGATTGACTTGACATTGAAATGAAATATTTCCTTCTTTTGACCTCTTTTTCAAATGCAAGAGAGTATATTCATTTTTTATTAAAAAAATTAAGGTGAGGAAGTTGTGCTTCAGTCCATAGCAAAAGGCATGGTAGAATTCATTGAATATTTATAAAATATTCATTGAATGCAAAAGATATTTATAAAATGAATTCTTTTTAATATTAATATACTCTCTTTATTTCATTGAAAAAAAGATATTTTCTATTAGCATAGGGGAAACGTAAATATAAATATTCAATGAATTCTACCATGTTTTTTGCGTTTCTCCTATGCTACTAGAGAATATATTTTTTTCAATAAAGTAAAGAGAGTATATTGATATTAAAAAGAACATGGTCCTAACATTATTGTCCAAAAGCTAACTAGAATTGGTTTTTATTACAAAATTGTTAGGGTTTTGTATGGTGCACCCCCAATTTTACCACCCACCTCCAATTTTTTTTAAAGATTATTTTACTCTTATTTAATTTGTATAAAACTATGGAAAAAATTTCCATTTCATTTTTCCACCCCCAACTTTCAAAATTTTTGTAAAATTGGAAACTTTCGAAATGTAATTATGCAGAAAAAATTACTAATTTCGAAACTTTGGAAAAATACCAAACTTTCAAAATAAAATATTCCAGAAATTTCGAAACTTTGTATCAATATGAAATTTTTGAAGTGTATTTTCTTAGAAAACTTTGAAAATTTGGATGAATTTGAATCTTCTGAAGCACATATACTTCGAAAATTTTAAACATTCAAAGTAATTCCATTTCGAAAGTTTCAGAAGTTTCGAAACTTTCAATTTTTTTTTAAAAAATTACTGAAACTTTCGAAATTAAATATCAAATTTATTGTTACTATTAATTTATTACCATAAATTTATTATTATAAATTTATTATTATTTATTACTAATAAAAATATATTTCAAAACTTTCCATTAATACCAAATTTTCAACATATTTCGAAAGTTTTGCAAATTTTTGCATTTCAAAACTTTATGTTCTTTGAAAGTTTCATCACTCGAAACTTTTATATTTTCGACCTCTATTTCGAAATTTTCATTTCTTCGAGCATCAACCATTTCGAAACTTTCTAATTCCATGAAACTTTCGAAAGTTTCTATGTTTCGAAACTTTCAAACTTTCGAGACTTTCAACATGATACAAACTTTCGAACGATTTGGGGTTTCATACATTTTGAATATTTGAAATATTCAAATTTTTATTTACTTTTGAGATTCGGAAGTTTCAAATGTTCGAGGGGTGGGTAGGATCAGATTCGGATATTTTTATACTTTTGAAGGAATTGGGTGAAAAAAGAAAGTCAACTTTTTTTTGAGTTTTAATAGATGAAATTGAAGGTAAAATAGTCTTTTACAAGTGAATGGGGTGAGAGGTAAAAATGGGGGATGCGTGGTACAAAATCCAAATTGTTACCTTGTGGTGGGATTGCCTTAGTGGTTCATATAATTAGATTGGACTGAGTTAGACCTAATGTGGTACAAGTTCCAATTATAGAGCCCTTTTCATTGGGAAAGTTGCAAAAATAAAAACTAGTTTCTTTTGTTTAGATTACGTACAATTTTTTTTTTGAGTTTTTTTTTTCTTTTTTTTAATTTTAGTTTGTGCGAATGCGATTGATGGACGCTAATAATTTTGTACATATACAAATATTTTTTCCGTGTCTAAATTTTAATTGTTGAATAATTTAACTTTTGAGAAAATTGATAATTTATCTATTAGATTTAATTTAATAACTAAAATTTAACTAAATCAGTGAGAAAAGTGGTAAAATATATAATATACATGATAGAACCAATAAAATAATACTCTAGTCTAGTTCATAATTATCATTGAAATATATTACTTCATGGCAAAATAAAACTAATGCGAAGTACAACAAAAAACTAATCTTGTTGCAAAGTGACAAAAATATTTATTAATTCTACAAAACAGTTTATGTGCCTGCAAGTGCAAGGCATTGACAATGTGGTCCAAAACAAAACATGCAATTAATTGGGACCAATTGATTGGCCATTTCATTCAATTAAAATTTTCTTCTTGCTTGCATTGAAAAGGAAATATATATCTCTAATAAATATAAAGAGATGAAATTATTTCTTCAGTTGTCTAAGTTGCATAGCTTTATTAATTTGTATGTCGATTGCTACAATTATTACACCAAAACAAAATTTTGGTCTTACAATTTCGGCTTGTAAGAAACCCAAAGCAAAAGACTTGTCAGGCCTGCATTGTCCATGCTCCATGCCACATGGCTTTCCATTCAACAAGAATTTAATCTATGCTACATAATTTTTTTTTGCTAATTTAGCGATTTGAGGTGTGTACAGTGTGGCCAGTGGCCACACCGCACTTACACTCACCAAAACTGTTGAATTAAAATCAAATAATTTAAATTTTGATATCTTTTAACGTAAAATCCGTACTTAAATTTCATACGACTTGATCCACGATCCTAAGGAGTGTAATTAGGAGTATTTACGGTGCAATAATTGAACCGTATTATACTATATTAATAGTTTGGTTTAGTTATCGGAAACTACATTCAAATCAAGTTTAGTGTAGTTCAGAACTGATTTATAAATATAAATTATTTTAATATTTTGAACAAATTTTTAATTAAAAATAATTTTAAAATAGTTATTTGAAAAAAGAATTTTTAAATTCTTTTAATAAAATTTTTTTCAGAAAAATAAATGTAAAAATTTCTCGATAATTTTTTTTTTAAAAAATTAAGTTTGAAATTCTTTTTAGGAAAAATTTTTCAAAAAAATTTTCGTTTTTTCTCTTAAAAAATTATTTAACTTTTTTTTAAAAAAACAAAAAAGTTTCCATATTTTCTATATATTTTTCTGAGAAAAATAAATTTTGGAAATTTTATAAAAAAAAATCTTAATCAAGGTTGATTTTTTTAAAAAAAAATTGTTACAATAATTTTTGAATTAAGTTTAGTTAAACGAATAGTTTTAAATATATGGTTCAATTTATGAACCATTTAAATAATTTAGTTTTTTATGTTATATGCAATGCAATTCATCAATATGATATAATTAATCATATTTTTTCACACCTCTAAATATAACTGCGTGTAATCACAAAGTTGTGACCGCACACAACTCAAACCCTAGTCTATCTTAGCATCTTCAGTTAAAATCATATTGGGACATTACTAGAAAGACAAAACTATATATTGATTATATTCCATGTGTGGATGTAAGAGTCCAATTTTGTGTAGTTGTTATCTAACATGTGGCTTTGACATAGTTTTTTCTGAATTCTACTTTAGGGTCTTCTTCTCTGGCTTTTGGACCATTTTATTTCATTCTCTTAATTTTGTACAACAAGACCAATCACCTCAGCACATGTTTGTCCAGGTTGTAGGAAAGCAAAAAAACTCACAAGTTAAATTAAATGCAACATTATAAAAATGTAAAAAAGAAATGATTTTGGTGATGCATGTTTAATTGAATTAAAACTAGTAATACCAAATGCTAAATAAAACCAAGCTATAGACAAAGTATACCTAATTTGATTAATTTTGTAAAATTTTCTTATTTTTAATGTTTCACTTTCAAAACTTATATGGTCCCCTGCTTTTCCCCTTTATATGCACAGCTCATTACAGCAAGAAATGTATCAATGATATGTATGTACAATTTTTGTAAAGAACTTTGTACCAAGAACTATGGATTAAACAATTTAAACCGACATGGTGGGCAAAATGTCAAATGTCATGGAAGAAATGTTGTTTATCAGGACAAAATTAAGTTTCTATAGTTTAGGAATATATACTATGAAACTACATTGATATTAAACTAGGAATTATGTAATTTTTAAAAATATTGTATTTGATTTGATTATGGTTGTTGAAAGAATGAAAATTTTGAGTTTATGTCAATAATTGAGTTTCATTGTGTAAGAGTTATTGGTTTCGTCCCACTTCGTGTTGGATGCTTATGTGGTGTAGGGGTTTGATGATAAGAGACTCATTATACGTGATGTCATACCTCTTATATTTTTTCCCCTTCTTTTTGGAAATATCTTGTGCTCATATTAGGGATATCAATATTTTTTTTACTTGTTTAATAAAAAAACTGTTACTTTAATTAAAAAAAATTAATGAAGTCGTATGTGAGATTTTTTTAATGGAAATATCCACTTTTAAAAAAACTTAACTAAACTGTCTAAGTTTGAAAAAATTTATCAAATTATTATACTTTTTTTCATTTTCAGGAGGTTGCATCTTTGATAAAATAAATGTAAAAATACGATAATAAGTAATATGCAACAAATATAAAATTTCCCAACTTGCAAGAATCTATGAAGAACAACAACAAACATATATGACAATAAATTAATAAAAAATAAAAGAGCGTAAAAAACCCTGAACCGTGAAGAATAATAACAAATATATATGACAATAAATTAATCAAAAATAAAAGAGCGTAAAGAACACCGATATTTTAACGTGGAAAACCACTTAGTATCGTCCGGACTAAAGAAATAGCTCCATTGTAATCTAATTATGGTTGTAAGAGAGTGATTATTTTAGAATAAAAGACAACCACCAAAAGAGAAAAAGAGAAGAATAAATCTTATCCTGAATATAGAATAATTGTGTTTATACAGTAAGATATCACATCCCAGATATGTGATCATTCATGTACTAAGTTTAATTTTTTTTCTTCTCATTTTAATATTTGAGTAATTGTTAATTAATTAATAAAAAATAATTAAATATTAAAAAAAACAAAAATATATTAATAAAATCAAAGAAAATACATTAAATTGAAGAAAAAAAATATCAAACTTAATGTGATTGACTAAATGTACCAAAATAGATAACGTGTCCGTAATATTTTACAGATAAAATAGCAACACAATTTTATTTTGTTAACAACTCTCTCCTACTTTTCCTCTAATCTAATA
>JBBPBT010000623.1:4602863-4624219 GCA_037974875.1 Cicer bijugum
AAAAAAAAAACTTTGTTGTTTTTAGAAGACTAATGATGCTAATTTTAAGAAACATTATTTAAAAAAAAAAAATGATTTGTTTTGCAACTTATTTATTATATCCACTAACATAAATTGTACATATATATATTTTGTCTAAGTGTCTCAAATTGCTATATAATTATTCTACATATTCTCTATCATATTGCTACATAAATATTGTACATATGCCCTACCATTTATTACTTATTATGGAAGTTGTGATCTAAATGACAAAAATGAACCTTCCAAAGTAACATAAACCAAAAGGGCACATGTGAATGTGTCTTGTTAAAAAGAAATTAAAATTGTGTGATTGAGTTTCATTTGCAACCGTGGGATAAGGGTCATTCAAATTCATTATAGACCAATAATAACAGATAAAGGTGTATGCATTTTTCCTCCAATGAAATTGTTGATGAGCCAAAGTGATCCGTGAATATATATTGCTAATATGAATTATTTTGTATTTCATTACCAACATAAGGAATTGCAAGGACCATGAGATATAAACAAAATAATAGAGACAAAAAAACTTTGTTTTTAGCTTTTAAATAATTTAATACAAATTGGAAGATTACTCACATGAGCAAATAGATCTTGTTTCAACTAAAAATTCACATGCACCACAAACTATAACAATAGCATCATAGCAACAAAATAGGAAATCTTAAATAGAATAAATTTATGTTAGATTGCATCTAAATTCTTGTTTGTTAATTCATTTGCAATTTTTTATAATGTTTTTGTTGCATTCTAAACTTCAAATTCTAGAAATATCCGTGAACAAAAAGTTGTCACCTCAAGAAATATCACTACCTATACTCTAGCACATTTTCTATAAACATTTGCATTCATTATTGAAGTTAATTAAGAGAAATTTATTTGGTGTTGAAATGAACTAATTCATTAGTATTTTTTCTTTTTTTGGTTTTGAATCTCTAGAGGAGATATATAAATACCAATAAAAAATTTAAACACCACTGTGATATTCTGTGTTAAAATTCAAAATATGATATTTAATTTAATAATATTATATATATCAATCGAACTATGAATTAATTAATGATCTTTTGATTTTTTTTAATTGAATGAATGCATTGTTTCTCCTCGTGTATTTACTTTATCACTTTAACAAACAAAACATACCAATATGTTTTTTTTTCGAAAAAAAAGTCAATATATATTATATAAATTTAAAACAATAAGTTTCAATGCACAAGACGTGCCAAGAACCAAAAGCAAATACAATGAAAGAGTGTGACAACAGAAACCCCAAAACACAAACATCAACAAAACCCAAAATCCAAAACAAAAGTCAAAACACGAAAATGTCCAACAATGTTCAAATTAAAAACACCAAGTGAAAAAGCTCTACCACTGATCAGCGAAGCTTGTACCGAAAATCTTTGATTAAAAGGGATAAAAGTGTTTTGAGCTAAGTTGAAAATTTAAGTTAATTTTTACAGCAAAATATGCTTTTGAAGTAAATAAATTATTTTATCTCAAACGCAATTATGACCAAATTAACTTTATGTAATCAATTGTATTCATAATAATCACATTTACAAGGCACCCTCCAAAACATTTTCAAAAGAGGTAAAACAGATACTTGAATTTTCGGGTCACGCATTGGAACTTGAATTTGACCATGATATCTTTCATAATCTAAGTTTTTATGATTATAAAAAGAAAAACATTCGAAATGCTTGTATTTTACGATTATGAAAACATTTAAATAATGTTCTTAAAAAGATCTTAGGCAAAAATATATATATAAGAAAAAGATCTAAACATCACAAAACAAAAGAAGAATAATATAATAATAATAATAATAATAATAATAATAATAATAATAATAATAATAATAATAATAATAATAAGTAGAAGTAGGCATGAGAACATGGCAGGTCGGAGGCTGAATTTGCTTCCTCTACCTCCGCACCCGACTAACCGGAGAAAATCTGCAGTCAAGCTCATTTTTTAACGGGTATAAAATTTAGACAGGTATCACCATTTACAACGGGGTTCGGATTTCTCCGCCCACACTCACATCTATTCATATAGATAAAAATTACAAATTTAAAATCATATATATTATAATTAATATAATAAAATAATTATTATTAGACAGTAATAAAATTAAAAAAAATATTTTTTATTGAGATTAAATCATAATTTTTAATATTTAAAAATAATATGCAGTCTATTCAATATGTACATGTATATAAAATTTAGGCTTAATTACAGTTTTGGTCCCCTTATTTTAACTAAATCGCGAAAGTAGTTCCCCCATTTTGTTTCTCTCCAGTTTTAGTCCCCTAAACAATTTTGATCCAAAACTTGAAGAAATTTCGTTTTTTTTTTTTTTTGCATTTAAGTCACACCATGCCTCAAGATCTCATTTACAACAATTGTACCTAAAATCTATGATCATAAATGGTGTAGTGTAGCTTTAAAAAAAATGAAATTTCATCAAGTTTTGGACTAAAATTTTGTTTGGCGGACCAAAACTAGGGAGAAACAAAATGGAGGAACTACTTTCGCGATTCAACTAAAATAGAGGGACCAAAATTGCAATTAAGCCTAAAATTTAAAAATTACAATAACATTACTAGCGTGGCGGATTCAGGTGCAGGGTGGATACCAACACCCCCAAACTCGTCCCCATCTTCGAATTTTAGTTTCGAAGAAAACCCGCACCCACACTCGTACCCAATCAAAGCGGATTTCCTTCCAAATCAAAACGGGTTCTGTTGGATACTCGTGGGTGTGGGTTATGTTGTCATCCCTAAGTATAAGCAATGTAGAGTGTCGTGTAATGGCTACCATGCATAATTTACCACTCCCATGATTTTTTATTTGAGACTTGACACATGCAAAGATTCCAACCATCTTTGTGTTGGTCAACACTCAACAACCCGTTTTGAAATATGTTATTCGAGTTATCAAGAATTTTCGCACAATTTATTTGAGCCAATTACCAAAACTTTGTATTAAAGAATCTACACTCATTATCAAAATTCTAGAAGACGAATACCAACTAGTATTGGCGAATTGTAAAAATAACTTTCATAGTAAAGTTACCATGTCTAAAGAAGGTACATTGATCGCATTGTCAGTTTTACGTGAACAAAATTTAAAAGTTTGAAAATTGATTGGTTTGTGGCAAGATATTTCCATTGAAAAAAGATTTTATGAGTTCTCATTTGTTTTTCCTATTGATTTTGAAAGTGTTCTAACTGTTGGAACTTAAAATTTGAAACTAGTTCTTTTTTTCTCTTTGACAAATGATTTCAGTCCAGAGTCAGTAAGAAACACATAGACACAATGTTAAATTTGTATCTACAATTTGCCTCATGAATATTGAGGTAAAAAATCATTTTCGTAATCGCTTCAGGTATGACACTCCTTTATCTCTTGATGAAGTAACCAACTCAAAAAAGTTAGGACATTTTGCTTGGGTTTTAGTTGAATTGAATATGACACAAGAGTTGAGAGATCACATTCTTATTGAACATGAAGGATATGCATTTTTTGTTTACATTGATTAAGAAAAGTTACCACTATTTTGTGAATCAGGTAAAATTGTAAGGTATTCCATCGAGAAATGTAAAAAATTTCTAATTGTAATGTAATAGCTCAATTTGTCACATATATTCTAGTGGTAAAAAAGTTGGTTATGTGTCCTTAAAAACATTGTTGTTCTAGACAAGGTAGGAACTGAAGGTACAAAACAACGGAAGTCACAGTGTTAGTTCTCAGTGTGTTATTAACTCTCCTTTTTATTGATAACATCCACAACATTGAATTAAGAGGTAACACAATTATTCAAGATTTTTCTCACTCTGATCAGGAAAGATTTGATAAGAATCGGGATGAAGCATTTGATTTTCATTAAGTTGCATTTTCAATTCTAAGAAATATTGTGGAGACGTGGTAGCAAAATCCCTCCCTTCAAGATAAGATGATCTTGAGTTACTCTAGGAAATAAATATAATTCACAAGATTTTTGGATTCAACTTATCTAACCTAGATAGCACATAACGATAAAGACAACATTTTTATTACCTAGATATGTGTATCATAAGTTGTTGGAATGATGCAGTATCAAAGCAGAAGATAAAGCGGCCAACAATTTGTCATATTAAGCCTTTTCCATCCCAAAATTATTATTTAATTGGATTATTACTCACCAGAAAACAAAAAGGAAGTCGGTAAATGCATATCAATAATCCACAACAAAAATCTTAAATAATTAGTTGCCTTTGGATGTTTTTATTTGAATTATTACTATAATATATGAAAATCTGACCCCACAACTAGCTGATTCTCATATCTAATAATATATTAAATTTTTAATAGAAAATTAATAAACTTATTTTTATAGTATTTTAAAAGAATATTTATCATCTATTTTATCTTATTTTATAGTTTAATTTTTGTTGTATATTTATTTATTTATTACATTTTTTGAATTGATAAAATAATTGAAATTGGTAAAATCAACTAAATTTTTTTAGTGTAAAAATATCAAATTTAATATTTCAAGAAGGAGTTGTTGTATACCCTAAAGATATTGAATGTCATGATAAGAAAATGTTGTCAAAGGAGGGGAATGTTGTTACGAAATAAGCGGGAAGATTGTTGCATAAAATTAGGATATCAATGGAGGAGAAAATCATAAACAAATTCAATGAAAGGAGTAGAAAAAGTTAGAGAAAGAAAATAAAGAGAAACACCTTAGAAATCTAAGAGTGCTTATTTTTTGGCTTGATGAATACTTTTATTATTTGTATTATTTTCTATATGTCAATGAGTAACTAAACTCTCTTATAGGAACTTTGGTGATTCTTGTGATTAACATAATTTATACTATATCTAAGTTTTAAATTCTAATTTTATTTTATGTTATTGTTGTTTATCTCAATTAAATACTTCTATTAGTTTACTTACATGTCCGACATTTGCATGCCATAATTAATCATTCACTAGTGACCAACTATAATTAATTCAAATATTGGTAGACCTAGATCATCGAGATTAGGATTCTTGAGATTAAGATTCTTGTAAGATGACACATAGAATCACTCAACCTCTTGGTTCTCTATATTTTTCCTTAATTATATTTTTTGTATGATCAATTAAAAAAAATTAATTTAGGGAAAAAATATTACAAATCTTTTTAAATAGTTTTGAAGAGAGATTGATAATTGAGAAAATAAGAGCAATGGGTGAAAGAGTACCAAGAACATTGGAGAATTATTTCACTCCAATTGTAGATTTTAGTGACAACATAAGTAACCCACTTGTGGAGGCAAACAATTTCGAGCTTAAGTCAGGCTTGATATTTATGGTCAAAACCTCTACTCTTTTCAGAGGACTACCAACTGAAGACTCCAACGTTCATCTAAATAGGTTCATAAATATGGCAAACACTGTAGAGTATAATGGTGTTTCTACATCTAACTTAAGATTGAGGTTGTTTCCATGATCTTTGACTGATAAGACTTCAATCTGATTGTTGTCCCAACCTACAGGGTCCATTACAACTTGGGATCAACTGACCAAAAGCTTTTTGAAAAAATAATTTCCTCAATCCAGGTCTTCTAAACTTTGAGATGACATCACCAACTTTGTTCAATTTGAGAAAGAGTCCTTATATGAGGCATAAGAGAGATTCCAAGACATGATCAAAAGTTTACCACATCATGGCTACTAGATATGACAACTTCTTCAAATTTTGCACAATGGACTTTCAGTTCAAAGTAGAAGTAATATTGAAGCGGCTTGTTGAGGCTCTATTTAAAAAAAACAGAACCTGAAGAAGTATATGCTTTGGTGGAAGAAATAGCTACTAATAGTTTTTAATGGAGTTCAAATGATAGACATGTTAAACAACAAGTTGTGATGTACAAAGTGGAGGCTAATACCACTTTGGAGATGAAGGTAGATATAATCGCTAAGCAACTTGAGACTTTGATGTTTGCACAAGCTCAACAAACTTCTACAAACACTTCTTCTGGTGATGGTGGTGAACTTTTTGCACTTGATGAGAAAAATAATTTGGGCAATTCATGGACAAAGTAGATTGAAGAAGCCAACTATGTCTGCCAAAAAGATAGTGATGTCAACAAGAGTATGCAAGATGCTTTGGTGAAGTACATGCAAAAGGTTGGACATCCTTGCATGGGTGTTATGGAAAATTATATGGGAATGACAGATGAGTGGTTGAAGGCCATTAAAAGTAAAACATAAGCTCAACCAATTCCAGCAATTTATACTAAGGAAGCTAACTATGTCACCAACACCAACCATAATCAGAATGACCCTTATTCTTCTACCTACAATTCAGGTTGGAAGAATCACCCTAATTTCTCTCGGGGGTGAAAATAATAAGGGAAAAACTCCAATTTCTACAAGCCACCACATGTGCAAAGGCAAGAGGAGGGGAAACCATATCTTCAAGATGTATTGATTAAATTCATGGAGAAGATAGACGAAAGGTTTTAGAATATGGAAAATCAAATCTTAACTCGATTTGGCAATGTGGAAACTCAAATGTCTAATATTGTTAATCTACTAGCACAAAGACTTGTGGGATCATTTCCAACTCAAATCGAGCCAAATCCAAAATAGCAAGCTAAAGCTATCACTCTTAGGAGTGGAAATGAAGTTACTTTAATGCCCAAAATGGAAGGACAAACGACTCTAAAAAGGAAAAAGGGTACATCCTAATGAGTTTTCTTCTAACAAAATTGAGGAAGACCATGAGTTGACCAATGTAAGTATTCCATTCCCTAAAAGATTTAAAATTGTGCATAATGATAAGCAGTTTGCTAGATTCCTTGCGATTTCTTAAAAATTGCATATCAATATTCCTTTTACTGAAGTTATTTCTCAAATGCCCAAGTATGCTAAATTTTTAAAATAAATCATTTCTAATAAAAAGAAACTAGAGGACTTTGAGATGGTTAAGCTTAACGAGGAATGCTTTTCTATAGTCTTGAAAACGTTGCCTCCTAAAGTTAAGGATCCTGATAGTTTTACAATTCCTTGTACTATTGGCAACTCTTATTTTGAAAAAGCACTTTGTGATTTGGGAGCTAGTATTAATTGGATGCCACTGTCTATTTTTAGGAAGTTGAGTCTACAAGAACCTTAACCGACTAATATTTCAATACAACTTGCTGACAGATCTATTGTCCACCCTTGTGGGATAATAGAGGATATGTTAGTAAAAATGGATAAGTTTATTTTTCTTGAAGACTTTGATGTTTTAGATATGGAGGAAGATGATGAAGTACCAATTATATTGGGTATACCCTACTTGGCCACCGAAAAAACTTTGATCGATGTTCAGCAGAGAAAATTAACCTTGAGACTGGGTGATGAAGAGGCTCTATTTAAAGTGTTTAGTTCCTTAAAAATGCCATCTTCATTTGCGTCTTGTAGATTAATTGAGGCTAATGTTATTAATGATAAGATTACATATGACAATTTTGGGAATTGTAAGAAGTAAGAGAATTTGGAAAAATATCATATTTTGCATGACCCTAACATAATAGTGGAAGAAGATGAAATTAGAAAATTAGTATCTCCTAAAACTCATTCACGACATGGGAAAAAGAAAACTAATATGAACCACGTGATTAGATATTTAAGAAGGAGCTATGCTTTGAAGGTGAAAGTTTCTATGGAAGAGTCGTTTGATTAATTATTTGATTATCGTCATGCTCGAGACGTTAAACAAGCAATTCGCAGGAGGCAAGCTGTATTTACTTTTTTTTTTATTCTAGTTTGAATTTATTATTTTTGTTGATTACTTTTGTTTTAGTTTGAATTTATTATTTTTTATGCTTGACCTCTTGTAGTGTTTGTGATGACATATTTGTTGGCTTAGTTTACTTAAATTATGTGTTTGAAGTTTATCTTATAAGGCATTGTTGTGTTTGATTTTTTAGCAAGGCCTAATGATGAACATGTTGTTAGAGCTAAATTGAAACTTTGAAATTATTGTGCTAGATAAAGAGGTTCCTTAGTTTTGACACAAGAATTTTTTGTTGTGAATATGTTGAGGTATCTTGAGATGGACCAAAATTGAAATAGTTAAGCTTAATTTGAAGTAAACTAAATCCTTAGCACAAGACAATTGAGGAGTAAAAACTTTTTGAACTAAGGGGCAAAAATAGAAGTAATTGACAACTTAGTCCGATATATATATATATATATATATATATATAGTGGAATAGTATCAAATTAACAGGGAAAAAATAAAGTGTTGTTTCACCGAGTAATTTGGGAATTACTTGCTCTATTAGTCAAGCCAAATGTGGAATGATATGAAATTAAAAAGAAAAGAAAAAAAAATAATGAATAAAAGGTTTAGTTGTCTAATTAAATCAAAGAAAAATGTCCCTGGCACTTGAGAAAAATAAACATTTGTGTTCTATGATAAGGATGTAACTTTATGGATAAGAATGACTAAATGAATTGATTGAAGAAGTCTCGAGGCATTGAATGCTAAGAAGCAACAAGGTTAACCACTCACACTTTGAACTGGAATTCATTTTACTTAGTTGACATAATGTATAAGGTGTTTGATTTAGTCTAAACAATTCAGAAGGATTCTCGCTCAAATTAAAAAAATTCAATTATGATATTCTTTATTCTTTAAAATTTGTCTTAGGACAAGCAAACGTTGAGTGATGGGCAATTGATAAACCTATTTTTATAGGATTTTAAGAGGATATTTATCCTCTATTTTATCTTATTTTATAGTTTTGATTTCAACTTCTTCTTATTTATTGATTTATTTATTACATCAAGTTTAATATTCTAGCTTATGAATGCAAGGAGATTTTTTGCACACTCCAAATAGATTGAATTTTATGATAAGAAAATGTTGTCAAAGAAGGGGGAAGGTTGCTGTATAAAATTATAATCTTCTTACTATCATAAGGAAGAGAAATCAAAAAAAGAAAAAGAGAGTTGCATACCAGAAACACAATCGGAGTAGAAAAAATTAGAGTGAGAAAACAAAGAGAAACACGTTGGAAACCTAAGAGTGTTTGGAGCTCGAGTAAAATATCTCAAATTTTGGAGCAAAAAATCATAGTCTTTCAGGGTTTTATTTCTTTTTATTTAATTGATGAACATTTCGATTATTTGCATTATTTTCCATATGTCAATGAGTATATAAACTGTCTTCTAGAATTTTTGGTGAATCTTGTGATTAAGATACCTTTGTACTATGTCTTAGTTTTAAATTGTAGTTTTATTTTAGATTTTTGTTGTTTATCTCAATTAAATTGTTCTATTGTTTTATTTATATGTTTGGGATGATCGACCTTGGCATGTCTTAATTAGTCAATTGACTATTGACCAACTACAATTAATTGGTAGATCATAATTGATATTATGATTCTTGCATGATGAAACATAGACAATAATCTTTTAATCACTCAACCTCTTAATTCTTTATGTTTTTTTTTAATTATATTTTTTTGTGTTCAATCAAGAAATTAGTTTAAGGAAAAAAATATTACATTGAATGACGAATCTTTGTTAATAGCTTTAAAGATAAATTGATAATAGAGAATTAAATAAGAATTCATATAAAACTAAGACTTAAATATTGATATTACAAGTAAAATCATTATTCTAAATTTACTTTCTATTAACTTAAAATTGTATTGTTATATACTCTCGTTATAATTTTTATTTTATCTTTAAATTTTTGTTATTAGAAATCAACAATAATTTTTATTAATTTAAATAATATAAAATCTTACTTAATTTAATAGTTGTAAATTGATCTCTATAGATACAATAATCTTATATACTGTTAGTTGACAAATATAAATATATATTTACACCAATTTGTTGTTAGGGAAAACAATCGACAAAAATTTTATATTGGAAGCAGTCTAACCAATTAATTATTGGATACAATATGGATGATTCTAGATTGAAATTGTTTAATATTTACCTTTGATTTGGTTGCTGAAACTATATTCACAAATAATGGATGAGAAGCAAAGCCAATCATCTTTGTGTGCATGATGATGAAGTTCACGAGGAGACTTCATAGTTCACGAGCACATAACACACAAAAAGACGGCTAATAATAATCTGTGGTACCAAATTGTTTAGGAAAACAAATGCAGATTACGCAAATTGGAAATAATAATAATAATAAAATAATAATATTAATTGTAATTTAATTAATACATTATGTTCCACCAAAACATTTCTTATTACTTGAAAATTAAGATTTAAGAGTAGTTTATAAATAGAAACCAGAAGTTTTTTTTGTTTTGTTAGGAATATCGTACCAAAGTTGATAAGTGTACGTGTTGGTTTTTTGTGGTGTCGTAAGCTGATAGCGTGTGCATTTATAGCTTGTAATAGTTATACCTCTCGTGAGAGGACACTTGAATACTTTCTTATATTTTATATTGTTTTTTTTTAATTAACATTAATATTTATTTATATCATAATAATGAAACAAATAATAGTATTTTATTTTTCATAAAAAATAGTATTGTATTAATTATACAGATGAGTAGGTAGGCATAATTTGGATGTAGTTAAAACTATTTTTTTAGAGATAAATACTACATATGTCTTTATATTTAATGTTTTTTTATATTATATGAAATTCTCTTCAAATTACAAGATGCATTAAATAATTTTACACAAAAATATTTCTAATTAAATATAAATAATTGAAAGACCAATCGGTTTTTTCTCTTAATAATTGAAAAATAATGTATGTTATTGACTAATTTAATATGAAAATTTGTATTAATTAAAAAAATCTTACCTATAAAAAGAAAGTAGTATATAAGTGATGAGTTGAAAGATGTGAGTTCATGACAACATGTCTGCTTTCAATTAGTTCCCAACACAAAGAATAAAAAAATGTACATTTGTGAAAGTAATAAAACTTGTCACTAATGAAAACAAACAGACTCACAGTAATGTGTACAAAGGTACCAATTGGAAATGGATAAAAATTATTATAATGTTTGAAAGGAGGGCATGTTATTACCTCTGCCTTCTAAAATTGTAGCAAAAATATGGTTGATTGATTGGGAATGAAAAACTTTCCATAATAAACTATCAATTTAATCTTTAATTCTAGCTTCAGCTTATTTTATTTTTTGGATGATAACATTATCCAATAGGACTAGTGAATTATTAAATTATAATGCTATGATAAGAATAATGAGAATCAAGCATTAATATAAAATATTTTAAATTTAATTTATATATATACATCATCATTGTAAAAAAATTTATCATTGTCGATTAAGTGTAACTGTTAAATTATTAATAATATTTAATTTTTTTTAATAATTTTTTATAAACTCACAGACATAATTAATTATAATTATTTGTCTGTTTATCTAAAATGTTTTACCTTTATAACGGATACAAATTAAACTCAATAATTTTACATCTACTAAATTATATCTCACATAGACATTTTACTGTAAATTTTATAACAAATGACATAATAATAGGATATAATTGAATGTATGTCTAAGACTTTTTTAGACTAATGATGCATACCAATTAAATCAGTACCTTAGAATGAATACCCAAATCTACACTCTTAGTTTGTTTCTTGGAAAATAGTATTCCAACTCATAACCAACAATCAACCAAATGCATTCCCTACCTTTTTTGACATATGAATCATGATGAGATAAGTTGAAATTTCTACAATTTTGAATTCCTTTGAATCTTTTTTTCTTTGCAAAATATAACTTTTTCCTGTTTTGGGGCCTCAATTAGATTTGAGAACCTTATGCACAGAAATGTTCTCCAAGAGGAGCATAATATAGTACTTTTTTATTTTTTGTTTTTATTCATTCATATGTACAATAAATATTTTGTCTAACATATAATCATGTAAAAATGTTGCAGCCAATGGGCGAGAGAATTATTTTCAAAAACCAATCTTGGAAGTACAATAAATTAATTTTTAATATTTTTTTCTTCCAATTTCACATTTAATTTTATTACTACCTCACTTCAAGATTAATTAATATAAGAGTGGATATAAAAAAAGAGTGGTTCATATAGCTTAGAGGACAAATTAAATGACAAAAATATTGGCCCGTGAAGATTGCACGTGATCATAAAACCTGTTTAATAGTTAATTTAGTGGTGCCCTTGACATCAGACTCACTCACGTGTGGATTACATTTTCCACTTTCTTATTAGTACCAAATCTTGAATAATCACTTTACTAATATAATAAATAGTTTTTATTTATTTATTTATTTTTGCACATCATTAATACCTCTTATCATCGACAAAAATGAGGAAGATGGGGATACAGATCTTAAAATGTACTTCTAATTAAATTTTTTATTGGTAAGTTTTAATTTTTTAATTTT
This sequence comes from Cicer bijugum, assembly GCA_037974875.1. Taxonomy (NCBI): domain Eukaryota; kingdom Viridiplantae; phylum Streptophyta; class Magnoliopsida; order Fabales; family Fabaceae; genus Cicer; species Cicer bijugum. The sequence continues at coordinate 4,615,295 of JBBPBT010000623.1, forward strand.
TATTTTTTATATTAGTGAAGTTAATAATTGTTAATAATCAAACCTCTAACTTTTTATTATTCCGTTCTCTACCTCATTACATTTTATTATTTCCTTTGCTTAGTCTCAAACTATGTGGGTAATATTTGTGTGAAGCTCTTTTCTATCTTTAACATGTGTTGTTTTACAATATATAATAATATTTGTTTGTCACTCTTCACTTGTAAGTAGGGATACATAGTACCTTGTTTATTATATAAAAATAATATAAGTACTCTATTAATATATATGTCGGTACCCATTTAATTGAAATTTGACGGATTTTTAATTATTTAAAAGTATTATCGGATATCTATAGATATCATGTTTGAAATAAATAAATAAATAAAATATTCATAAAAAAAAATCTTTTATTACATTATGTATAATTTTTCATCCTATTTTATTCAAAAAAAATTTAATAACAAATAAATAAATTAACACACAAACATAATATATATAACAAAATTTCATCATAAAAACTATTGATACATAAATAAAAAAACATGTAAGATATTAATTAACTTTACTAATTTAAAATTCACATGAAGTAAATAAATCATACACTTAAAGGATATTAATTATGAGTTTCCACCACTAGACTTGATCCAAGTGATTCGACAATATAATGGAATGAGACTTAGACACCACATATCAATTCAAAACCTTAAGACATTAGGTGTATGAGTCATTCTCCTTATATATTCAATAGAACCATTCTGGTCAATGTGGGACTAAAAACTCATAATTGAATACTTAACATATAAAACATACATTATTTCTCTATATAATGGTCTCATGTTATATTTTTATAACCTCCTTTACGTAGTATAAATTCATAATATGTTTTCATCTTAAGCGATGTATCTTTATTTCCTCTAAGTATATATTTGATATTACAATTAATTTGCTACAATGTGAAAAATTACGGTGATTCTCTAATTCTAATAAATTCATCATAATATCAATTTACATATAAACTCTTGCGCAAAGAGTTGGTCGTAAGACTTAAAATAATTTTTGAGATAAACCTTTGTGCTATTAAGTGAGGGTTGGTCTAATAGTAACCAAAACTTGAAACAAACTTTGCGAAAGACATTTATGCTTGTATAGTGAGAGATCATAATTGAATCATTTGCTTAACATGTGAGGTTTTATTTTTTTCTTCAAATAAAATAATCAATCACACCAATACCAACCTAAGTTAATTTTTAAGCCTAAAGTCATTCCATCATTTGCCTAAATCTTGGGCTCGCATAACTATGTTTGTCTCTAATTATAAATATTCATGGATACAAAAATATGTTCTTAGATATAAACTTATTTATAATTTATTAAATCTATTTATTTATTTTTTCAAACATAACTTTAATTAGTATTATTAATTTACTTTTTCAATAATTTGATGTTTTGATTCCAATTGATTATATATACCAAAGTTTGAAATCCTGGTAAGAGAAGAAAAGAAAGTTGGAAAAGACATAAGGTAGATTTAGCTTCTGGTTTTGACCAATGAGACAATTATAACTTGAGTATGGTTAAGAAATATAATAATATAAAACAAAATATAATAGTAGCACCCCAACTGTCGCTTAGTATGGTCACATGTAATGACTTCTGATATGTGGCAAGAGAAATAGTATCCCTACTTTTGCTCACTAAAAATATTCTAACCAAAATTCACAAAAAGGAAAACAAACTAATTAATGAAATTGAAAAGATGAGAAGAAGAAAGAGAATGAATTCATTAATGCTTGCCATTATCAAGAATATTGTTGTCTTTGCATAAATAGTACTCAATCTCACGATATTCCACCATTTCATATAAATTAAAATAATTATAAAAAAAAATAGAGTATTAATTTTATAAATTTACTTTTATTAAATAATGATATATTTATTATTTTAAAATACAACATAAAAAAATTGAATTGGAGAATAGTGTACATAATATTAATTAAATGATTCGATTCAAAAAATATAATTTATATTATATTAAAAATTGAAACAATTAATTATTTTGTGATAATTATTTTTTTATTATTAGTCCTCAAGTTCTCTCCTTATAAAAACACATAACTGTCACTTGTTTTTTTAGCAACACAAAGAACCTCTCAAATTTATCTTTTCTCTCCCTCTCTCTTGAACTTCACTCACATTTTCCATATACACTTCTAAAAAATGAGTGGTTTGAGCTTAAAGAGGTTCACATATATGTTTCTCATTGCATTTATTATTTGGTCTTCAAATTTTGAAGAGTGTATTGCAAGAAGAGGTAAGCATTGGAGACAAAACAGAGAAGAGATAGCTTCTTTGTTGAAGAAGAAAGGAAATAATTATCATGGCAATGGTCACAACAACCACAATGGTGGTGGAGGATCAAAATCAAAGACTTCTCCACCACCACCGCCACATAAAACCACTCCCTCACTCTCACCACCACCACCACAAGATGAAGATACACCCTCAACTCCACCACCACAAACTTACAATGGTGGGTCCTCTACCACTTTCAATGTGTTAGATTTTGGAGCTAAAGGAGATGCAAAAAGTGATGATACAAAGGTAAATAAATTTTAATCTTGTTAATTATATTCAACAAATTGTCTAAGGTAGTTTTTAATTACAATTCTTGATGTAAGAATAACTCTCTTTGAATTGACACTAAATTTGACGGTAATATAATATACTATTACGATTTTTAGGACATTTAAACAAAACATGACATTTAAAATTATGTTGTCATTTGAATAATCATTTTTACAATTAAGCTAACATTTAACACTTTAAACGAATTTAAGTTAATTTAAGAAATTAGTTTTCATGATTGCATGTGAAAGATGCTTGACTAACCCATAAAAGAAATTTGTATTATTAAGTTAATTAGTATTATCATACTCAAGTTATAATTGTCTCATTGGTCAAAACCAGAAGCTAAAGTTAATTTAAGTTAATTAGTATTATTATAATTATGATTATGAATTTGTAAAAAAAATTTGTTTTGGTAATGCCGTCCGTGTTTGAAATATTTCTCTTACCAAAGTTTATGGTATAACAATATAATATGCAATTAGGAGCATAAATAATATTTTTCCCTATCTCTTTTCTATTTGGAATATAATATCGTGTTGGTAATATATCGTTAAATAAAGTTCACAATGAAATTGATTGAAAGCTAAGTAGTGAAAAAATACAAAAAGGGAAAACAGTAGAACAAAACAAACCAAAGAGGTGGGACCTATTGATAAATGATTCTCGTTAAGACAGTTAGGTCACGATTCCAACAGTAAATTAATTTCATCATAAAAATTAGTTTACTCTATCATTTTTGTTTAAAAATGTGCATTACTTTAAAAACACTTATAAGAAACGGTGAGATTATGACTTATAGGTAAGATAATATTTTAGTTTTTATTTTCTTATTTTATTGAAAAAACATATTTTATATTTTTCAAATTTAGAATATGTTTACATATATCATTGTGAAATCAATAAAAAAAATTACTTTTACATTAAATTATACAAAATTTTAAAATAAAAAATAATGTGCCATTAAATAACAATCATCAACATCCTAATATTTTAACCTATTTCTGTACTTCTTGGATCACTCAAATAATATTATTTAATAAAACTTCTAATGTGCAAATAACTGACTAGTCAAGATAAATTATTTAATTCAATAAAAAGAAAATCAAATTATTTAATATTTCTTTGATTACCAAAAACTTAGGATTACATATGTCAAAAGAAAACTTACAATTACTTGACAAAAATTTATTCCTATTCTACATAACACGGTGTAAAACTACTTTACACCTATATCTAATTAAAGTCTATTATTTTGCTACACCACATCACTTTTATAAAGACATTTTAAAATTTGATATATGACATGGAAAAATGATGTCTCTCATTGAGTTACTAAAGTCCATTAAACTCAATAATCATTTTATATTCTTTTGACAATAGTACCTCATTTGTTAATTTTTTTTGAGAATAATACCTCATTTGTTATATACACACACATTGGATGGTACTTATTGTAGTTTTTACCTGTTTTTCCTTTTGGGTTGAAATGCAATGCAGGCATTTGAAGCAACATGGGCTGAAGCATGTAAGGTAGAAGCCTCAACCATGCTCATTCCAGCAGATTACGTCTTCTACGTCGGGCCCATTGCATTCTCTGGCCCGTACTGTAAACCCAATATCGTTTTCCAGGTAACTTTTTTTAATTTACGTAAAGAGAAAGGGTGCAGCTATTTACACCTCCCAATTTGCTAATACACCAAGCTGTTGGAAAAAAAATTGAGGTGTATTTTTTCGTACACATCTTTTTGTTATAAAATAAATTTCAAGACATTTTTTACTGGCTAGAAATACATTTTCAATAAACCTAGGTGCAGAAAATTAATAAGTATATTTTTCATCATATAATTTTTTTAGAATTGGACAAGTTTTTTTTTTTTTTAATAGGTATACATAATATAATAAAATAAATTAAAAATTCTAAAAATATATGAGCACTTTATTTTAAAAATTAATAAGAGGAAGCTTGATAATATTATTGAAATCTAAATTTATACCACATACATGTATTGTAAATATATATTCTTTTTAATTTTTACTTGTCAAAACATATCCACTTTTATATTAACAAGGTTGTAATTTTTTCAGGTTGATGGCACCATTATTGCACCAACAAACCCAAATGTTTGGGGCAGAGGATTACTACAGTGGTTGGACTTTACAAAACTGGTTGGATTTACCATTCAAGGACATGGCATCGTTGATGGAAGAGGCTCCGTATGGTGGCAAGAAACAACTCCATATAATAATCCTATAGATGATGAAGAAAAACTCTTGGTCCCTTTAAACAACACAGTTGGAAGGCCACCAATGCAGGTATTTATTTTATTTCATTTTAGCCACACAATTTCACAAAGCGAGTAACTCATTTTAGAACATAAAACAAATAATATCAACAGTTGATATTACATGCAAATACATAATAAACTATGAAGTACTTACACAAACTTAGACACCATACTAATATTGACATATAGATATTAATAATAATTCTAATATTGACATGTAGATATTAATAATAATTTAAGAAAACAAGCCTTGAAAGATTAACTTAGAAGTTCGAGTTGGAATACCAAATGAGTTTTCAAAAGGAAGTCAGGAGTTTGATCACTGCTACTAACCTTTCTCCCTCCCCTAGCAAACTACTAACATTTGTCTACTAAAAAATTTAAGAAAATAAAAATAATTAAATATAATCACATTTATCAATGACGTGTTGATGTTAAACACCAAACACACATTCCATCTGAAAGTGTCATTGTACATAACAAATCATAAGCATGTTGAAGTACTAACTTTTGATTTTCTCATTAATGGTTGAAAGTTACTCACTTTACTCTCTATTGACTTTAGAAGAGTCAAAACCTACTTTAACGTGGCAATAAAGTTGCACACATGAAGCTAATCATTTATACCTTTGCAATTGTACTAGATTGAAAGTGAGCTGGGAGGTAAAATGCCAGGCATCAAACCAACTGTAAGGAACATTTGAAACCTTTTCAAAACTAATTTGATTTATGTTTAAGAGATATATGGGAACATAATAATGAAAATAATATTTTGCTGTTGCTAATTTACAGGCACTGAGGTTCTATGGAAGTATTAATCCAACAGTCACAGGCATAACAATTCAGAATAGCCCACAATGCCACCTCAAGTTTGACAACTGTAATGGAGTCTTGGTCCATGATGTGAACATATCATCCCCTGGTGATAGCCCTAACACTGATGGAATTCATTTACAGAACTCCAAAGATGTGTTGATATACAAAAGCACTTTAGCTTGTGGTAATATTTTAATTTCAATTATGGATAAATTTATTGCACATTTCTATTTATTGGATAAACATATGGTATTAGTTAGAGGACTATATATTGAAAAATGACTTTTGTGAGTAGATATGACCACAACAAAATGAAAATAAAATCTAAACACAAGAAAAAAAAACAGAAAAACAAGACTTAGATGCATGTTACACAGGACCTACCTGATAAGTCTCAAAAGCCAGTGAACCATAAAACAAGTTTTAGGATATGTTTTGTTCTTAAGGTGAGAAAGTATTAAGATGAGTCTTTTTGTCTGTATACGTGGCCTTTTTGTCTATAAACACTAAAGACAAATAAATTTTTATTGATAGAACTAAAGTTAGAGTTTTAGTAACTTCGCCTTTGGGCTGACCCTGATGTTACATAATCCTTAAAAGAGCATTACATTACCTTCTTCTTATCCTATCTAGAGCCAAATTGGACACATGGAAACAAACAATCTCTAATGCTTTGAAAATTAGCCATAAGTTACATGGCACTTGTCAAGCTCAAAATCCACACTGCATCATCCAATTGTAAACTATACTACTGCATTAACTTTGCATTTTCTCAGTACTTTTTAGAAAATAGAACCTCCAGGAAATAATCCAAATACTAGGGGAAAAAAAAGGCATAATATATATACTAACATGATGCATAAATAGTCCAAGTTGGCTAAGTGTTGGTTTAAATTTTAACTATTTGCACAGTGAGAAGTTTAAATTTCCCTAAAAACGGTTGTAAAATGATGATTAGTGTTAATTCAATTAATAGTAATTTAAATTGTTGTGCAGGAGATGACTGTATTTCAATACAAACTGGATGCTCAAATGTATATGTACACAATGTCAATTGCGGACCAGGGCATGGAATCAGCATTGGAAGTCTAGGAAAGGATAATACCAGAGCTTGTGTCTCAAACATTACAATCAGGGATGTCAACATGCACAACACAATGAATGGAGTCAGAATCAAAACATGGCAGGTAAAATTAACTCCTAAATTGAAAGTTTATAAAACAAAATATCTGTTCCACAAACCGATTAGAAAATTTGACTTCAAAACAATTTCATACTGGTAAATGAATTTTATTTCTTCCTAAGTACAATGATTAGCCATTATAATGACATTGGTAATCATTTAATTGGACATTTATGTGTTGTTTTCAATGCCATATAAATATGATTCAATCAAAAAGCTGCAAATATTTCATTCAATCCAAGTTCCAAAATTAGAGCATGAAGGAAAAATTTGATCACTTACAAATTAAGTAACATTTTATGCAGGGTGGATCAGGCTCAGTACAAGGAGTACTATTTTCAAATATACAAGTTTCCGAAGTTCAATTCCCAATCATAATCGACCAATTCTACTGCGATAAAAGAAGCTGTAAAAACCAAACATCAGCAGTATCACTCTCAGGAATCAACTATGAAAACATAAAGGGAACATACACAGTTAGGCCAGTTCACTTTGCATGTAGTGATAGCTTGCCATGTGTTGATGTTTCATTAACAAGTGTTGAGTTAGAACCTGTTCAAGAAAAGTATCACCTTTATAATCCTTTCTGTTGGAAGACTTATGGTGAACTGAAAACTCCAACACTTCCACCAATTGATTGTCTGGAAATTGGGAAGCCGCCAAATAATCGGATTCAGACAGCTCATGATTTGTGTTGATCATCATTGGAATGTTTAGCTAGCTAGTTAGATAAATTATTATGTATATTATTATATATATATATAAGTCTTATATTTAATAGGAAATTTTTCTTTATTAGTATACTGGCCCTGCAATTAGCAAGAGGTCAATAATAGTGTGATAGGAGAAGGTTTGTTAGCTAATATGGTTTTGTGTGAGCGTGAAGTATTATTATACGAGTGATAGCATTATAGCATAATATATATATAGATGGAAATATTATCCTTAATACAATTTCAGATTTAAGGTACTTAAATCAAAAGAGCATACTATACTGCTGTATGATGTCTCATTACTATACTGATCACTCTTTTACATTTTTTTCCGTCTCAAAATAATCTTCACTTTAGAATACCAATACAACATTTATTATTATTATTTTTCACTAATATACCTTTATTTATTGAATTTCACTCCACTTAACAACTACCCTAGCTACAATTAATAAGGATGTTTCTGTAAATGTATTAATTTTATCTTTGAAATCAACCTAACTAATCATTTGTTTAGATATGAACCTAATAATTACTTCTAATCCCTTCAACTAATCAACCTGAATACAAGTTGTGTGTACTGTAAATAGTGTCCAATCTAATTATAAACAAAGCTTCACTAGGCTAACAATTAAGATAGAGTAGAGCTTGAAATGAAATGATAACTAACTCTGATATGAGAGGATATACGATATAGAAACGGTTGTACAGATTTGGCAAGAAATAGATAGAGTTTGTTTTACCTGTTTTGGATTGTAGAGATGAGGGTGCAGCCGATTCTCCACCTCTCTTCTCTGCTCGATCTGGACATAACAGGAGTGTAAGCGTGCGTGCTCAACCGATTTTAGGGTGAACTTCACTTTTTGAGCATAATATAATTTATCAAAAGTTTTTTTAGAGTAACTCAATTTTTTTCTTTACAGATATTTTTCATTCAAAATAAGAAAAGTATTGATTAGAAAAACGTATAATCAAATTTATCATAAATTGAGATATTCTATATCTTAATATATATGAACTAATTTTGATTAAAAAATATTAATTAGTTGGAATAATAAATTTAATAATTTTATTAGTTATATTCAGGTCAGCTCAACACTTACCATTAACCAAATTTTAAAGTAAAATTTTGAAAAAAAATAGATGCTTTTTTAATTATAATAATAATATTATTTTATAATTTTATTTAATTTAAATTTTACATTTTTTGTTTTATGAGATATTATATATTCTAATTAAATACATCAATTATTGTCTTTTTTTATAATGGTGATACTTTTATTTACGATTTTTTTTTAACTAAATATACATAAAAAAA
>JBBPBT010000623.1:4624447-4636318 GCA_037974875.1 Cicer bijugum
AAAATCCTAACTTTACTAGTTTTGACTAACCCTAGTTACACCCTCTTATTTGTTAGTTACATTATGTTAATATTTATAAAAAAAAATTAAATATCTAAAATGTCTTATCATCATTCATCTTATATTTCATACCTCTTATGATTATGAAAAATATGTAAGAAAAGAACTATATAGAAGATTAAAGGAACTTGTACTAGATAGAAAATTGAAAGAATTTGTATGAGATGCTTTCCGCCAAGGTATGTTGTATGTCTAAATGTGTTATACGTTTATGTTTTTTTTCTTTTCGAAATTTAGAAAGTATAAGTAAACTCAATTCAGTTACATTTTAATAAAATAGAATTTAAGTAAACTAAGTTTACATAAATGTACGTAATATATGTTTACTTACGACCTATAATTTAAGAATTTAATATACATAAATGTACGCAATATGTGTTTACTTACGAGTTATAGTTTAAGGATATACAAATGGTACAATACTCAAATTAAAACTGTGTAAACATATGTAAATTGAGATTGCTTACACATACACAAAATAAAATCATGTAAATGTATGCCAAACCACTTCATGTAGGATTTTTATTTTGTACAAATTATGTGAATTAGGGTCAAGTAGCCATACACAATCTCAAGTTCCGTATCTATACGTGAATCTAGTATATGTGTCTGATTCTAATTCACGTTATAATTCAGTTTATAATTCAGTTTAGGTACATCATTAACAACCCAATTCATAATGCTCTAAAAATTAGAAAATCGATACACATGAATAAATATGCATAAAAAGAAACGACACTCACAAATTAACATAAACACATGATATGAAAAATAAAAAATTAACAGAGAATATGAGAGAAATGATAAAAATGAGAGAAAAAAAAATTTTGTTAGAATCGGTGAATATGATTTTAAAACAAGTGTAATTTGGTCATTTTAACTCTATAAGAATATAACTAACAAAAAAACAAAAGTGTAAATTTAAAGCATTTTCTAAAGAAATGAATTTTACAAGTTATTAAAGGTAAGTTTAAGGATTATAACATACAATCTAAAAATTTGAATTCTCTTTTTATCTATCTATTAGTATACCAACCCTACAATTTTTCTTTTTCAAAATTTATCTATATATTTTAAATTTTGCATATAGTTCCCATGATTTATTTAATTTTTCTAAAATTTTAGTTTGACCCAATTTTTATTGTTGTCTCAAAATTTTTAAAATTTATCAAAATATTAAACTTTAAATAAACAATTATTTTATCAAAAAAAAATTATAAAACAAAAGAAATGTAATTTAAATATTTTTGTAGAGCGCCTAAATTGGTTGACGCTCATTAATTTATGAACTAATGTGTTGTTTCGTAAATTTAAAAGATTGCATTACTTGTCATTGTCATGTAAATACAACTTAGTTAATAGATGCAAAGACCTCGATATATCCTCATGTTTTCTAAATTCAATAAATTGAGTTTGTATAAATATCTATAAAATGAATTAACGTAAACGTCACATATTCATCTACATATTTTGTAAATATTTAAAATTATATTTACATAAAAATTCATAAATTGAATTTACGTAAATATTTGTAATCTAAGTTTCTTAAGTTGCCATAATCAACACTTATTCACTCTTATATTTTCTAATTTTAATTGCAGTTTTGACCTTTCTATTTTTATTTATTCACGAAATTGATCTCCCTATTTTAAAATTCGACAGTTTTAGTCTATCAATTGTATTTTTGAAATAAAAAAAAATTGATTTGACATATTTTAAATAACGTCACATACAATTTAATGATATAAAACTATCTAAATGCATTAGTTATTCATATGAAATTAATTAAATTACAAAAATGAAAATTTTATGAAGTTGAAAGTGAAGTTTTTAGATAATTTTATTATGATTTTATGAATGTTAATTATTTTATATTATCGTATCATATATCACATTATTTAAAATATATCACATCACAATTTTTTAATTAAAAAATCATAATAAATAGACAAAATATATCAGATTTTGAAATAAGAAAATGAATTTTGTGAAATAGTAAAAATAACATGACTAAAATTTTAAATAACAAACATCAATCTTATTTTAAATCGACTAACTAGAGAAAAGAGAAATAAGAACTTCTTTATTGTATTTATGATCAATTTAGAAAAAGATAAATATAAGAAAGTTATAAAATAAAAATGATAGTTAAACTAACTTAATAGTTAAATCTACTTTTTAACTTTGTATTTATAAAGAAGAAAGGAATTAAGAAAAAATTTTCTGGGAAAAAGGTGATGTAACTTCAGTAAAAAAAGTTGATATAACCGGCAAAAATATATTTTTAACGGTTAATTCAACTTTAGTAGTTAACAAGTACTATTTCACCTTATCTTATCCAAATCCTACAACACAGGTGAATTGCAGCAACAATTCCCTTCGATGAATGAATAAAAAAAAGAAAGCAAAAGGAATCACCACCATCTTCAATGCCATTGGTGAATAAACTCATAGCTCCAATGGCAGACAACAAAGACATTGAAACCGCGACGAGGAGATTCGCCTCTCTAACTAACCACTTCCTTTCCTCTCCAACAACATCACCACCTCAACTAATTGCTTTATCGCATACTTCTGGTTCTAGGAATAATAATGATAGCTACCAACGTGTTCATGGCGATGTTCCCTCACACGACGTCGTTTGGAAGGTTGCTTTTGATGACTTTGGAAAGGACTTCACTGACATTGTTTACGAGAAAGCTGTTGGTGAAGGAATAGCCAAGGTTCTTTCATTTTCCTTTTTGTTTCACCTTCATTTTTTTTTAGTAAATATTGAAGAATGTATTTTCAATTTCGTCAATACCTGTTGCATGTTGCATAAGATATAAACTAGTGTATGATTTAGGGGCTATTTAATTACATTTTTATAGTTCACATGGCAAATGGAAAAGAGTCTCATAGTTTAGTAAATACTCTATTGAATTTAGTTTAGTTTAAATGCTACTTCTTCTATTTAGTCGTTAGTTCCTAAATAAAGTATTTAAAAAATGGTTGTAATCTCTAAAGTATAGGCAAATCAATTCTGTTTTAAAAATTAGTTAGTACTTAGCATTTTCATATATAGCACAGACTTAAGAGACAATTTTTTGCATAATACAAATCGAAGGTCCGATATGATTCATTTATTTGAGTTTATCTACTTATATTAGTATTTGTGAAACTGTTTGAGAGAACTTATAGAAACAATTTATAATATAACATGTCCATAAGTATTTTTCAGCTTATTTCCATAAGGCCTTCAGAATAGGTTATATGAAAACAAATTGAGTTCTCCTATCTTTTGTTATAAAGATATTAAGTACTTATATAGTAAATGTTTAATTAAGTTGTTTATTCAAATGGTGACTAAGTTGAAGAAATATTGAATTATTTTTTTACTCAAAATATTGATAAACTATGGGTTTACCCTTTTTTTTTTCCCAATTTTGAAAATGTTGCAGATTAGTATTAATAGACCAGAGAGAAGGAATGCCTTTAGGCCTCACACGGTAAAGGAGCTTATCCGTGCCTTCAATGATGCTAGGGATGATCCCTCCGTTGGTGTCATCATTCTCACTGGAAAGGTATACTTGTGTATCTACCACCCTTTTTTTCTATTGTTTTTGTAAAATTTATTAAAGGGCATATTGATGCAATATATCAGAGACAGAAGAAATGGATTAGTTGCAACTTGTTAATCAAATCATCATCATACAACTATTTCACCATTCACTTGTTATGTGACTTTAAACATTCCTTTAACTGATTCTTACAATGTTTGGTTCAAGTGAATTTAGATTTTCCATTGGTTTTATTTTATCAGCAACTGACTCAACTTGATGGAAACAATTATTGTTTCGTAAAAATGATGCTTTCAGTATGGTTATAAACATATATTTGTGATTTGACCATGTAGTTGTCACTCACTCACAACTTATCGCTAGTGAGAATTGATTGATTTTATTGACATATTGATGATGTAGGGAACCAAGGCATTTTGTAGTGGTGGTGATCAGGCCTTGAGGACTGAAGATGGTTATTCTGATCATGAAAATATTGGTCGCCTTAATGTGTTAGACTTGCAGGTATATATCAATTCATTCCCGATTTCTATGTAGCATTCACACTTCAGATTGAAAGCCATGTTCAATGTCTGACATATATGTGTCACTATTTGTCACAGGCACATATAGTGTACATTCAATCACTTTCATATTCTAAAATTATTATCGGTGTCAGTGTCGTATCTGGTGTCCATGTTTATGTCAATGCTTCATAGCCTGATTGTTTTTATTTGGGTGAATTGAAGTGATCTCCATTGTTGGAGCTATCTTTTTTTTGGGGGCGTGAGGCATTCATTTCAATGGATCATGAATCTTCTATGTTTTCCAGTATAATATTGTTTCCATGATTTGTAATGAGAAAATTTTCAATTCAAGTTGTCGAAAAAACCACTTGTCCCTTTGTTATTCTTCCACTTTTAATCTTCATTGGTTTCTCTTATTGCAGGTGCAGATACGCCGCCTTCCAAAACCAGTAATTGCAATGGTACTCTCCTTACCTCTTTACAGTTTACATCTTCGTTTTTCTTGTTGTTAAATGTTAGTAAGTTAATAGTTATGTTAGTTTACAGGGTTAAAACTCTAGACCTCCTACTTATAGCTTCTTTGGTATCTCTTAACTTAGTACCCGAGCTACGTACTTGAGACATTGGGCTAACGTTAAAACAGGTAGCAGGGTATGCTGTTGGAGGAGGGCATGTATTGCATATGGTTTGTGATCTAACAATCGCAGCAGATAATGCTATCTTTGGCCAAACTGGTCCTAAGGTGCTTCAATCATTTTGCCTTTTTCATTTTAACATTTGTACTCTGATCAAACATGTAATCAATAAGATATTTCATTATAAATTATAAATGTGAAAGTCATTTGCAACCTCTCTTCCTCTTTTGTAATGCCTTATGTCTTTGTACCTATAAAGGTTGGGAGCTTTGATGCTGGTTATGGAAGTTCAATCATGTCACGTTTGGTGAGAATTAAACTAAAATCCTATATGTTTTGTAACATTTTGATGTTTTCATTTTCAATCCAAAAGATAAAAATCATCCTTCTTTTATACAGGTAGGTCCAAAAAAAGCGCGCGAAATGTGGTTTCTAACAAGGTTCTATACTGCTGTTGAAGCAGAGAAAATGGGCCTTATCAATACTGTTGTACCAGTAAGCTATTTTCATTTCATGGAATTCTCAGATCTTTCATTTTAGTTTCTCTTTTTGCTTCATTCTGCATTCATTATCAATATACTGCATGGAATTTGAAATGTAATTCATTTGTCATACATTGTTTTTACTAGTCACTTAAAAAATGTAACAAGTTACTAAAACATTAGCAGAATGACACATGTTGTAACATCAAGCTCATACTTATTATAACTAATGTAACGTTTTGATTTGATCCAGCTAGAGAATTTAGAGAAAGAAACAATTAAATGGTGTCGAGAGATACTCCGGAACAGCCCGACAGCGATTCGGGTTCTCAAGGCAGCTCTTAATGCAGTGGATGATGGGCATGCTGGACTTCAGGTATATCACTATTCATTTTTTTTATATAAATAAATGTTAGTAAGTTAGTAGTTAATTACGACAATTATTTTGTGTTGCTATATATTTTTGCAACTAGAAAGATATTATTCTGACTATACCAAATGATTTGCATTGATACATATATCCAACTTGGTATTTTACTTTAACCCTTCCCTTGTTGGTACATATGTGAGCATACTTTAATTTGTATTTATCTCAATTATAGGATATTGGTGGAAATGCAACCTTAATATTTTATGGTACTGAGGAAGCAAATGAAGGAAAAGCTGCATATATGCAGCGTAGGCCCCCAGATTTTTCTAAGTTTAATCGAAGACCATAAATTCAATTAAAATGTATTTATAAATGTTAATTCTTGTTATCAATTTGGGGCATGGATTTCTTGACTGTCCAATATTCTATAGGGAAGAAAACTAATTTGGGTCCTGTTAGTTCTTGTCTTTAATTTATTAATTTTGAATGTATATGAGGCTGGTAATAAATTGATTTGCTAGATCCAAATTGATTGTACTAGTTGCAAATATTTTTAATTTGTATACATCATTAATAATTTGTTAACAGCAAAATAATGTGTTTTTTGAGGGTATAGACAGCAAAATGCAACAGTGTAAAAAAATTGACCGTAGGATCATGGTATCAGAGGACCTGATACCATGAAGGAAACCAACCGGCCCATGAGTTCAGTTTGCTATTTCTGTTCTAACTTCTTTATATAATAAAATAATGAGAATTTTTAATTATTTCAAATTGCACAAAATATAATGTTAAGTCTAAAGTTCAACATGTAAATGTCGTAAAGAAAAACATGTAAATAGTTACTTTTTTAAGGGAAGGGTACAACCAACTAATGTTCACCATGTATATCTCCTCCAGTGTTCAACTAGTGTAAGATGTCTTGCATGGGATATATATTATTATACATATTATTATTATTATTGCTATTATTATTATTATTAAAGAAAATACGTTTATTATTATTATTATGTTGATTGTTTTTTAAAAAAAATATGTTTGGTTACAATAAAATGGTTAGATAAAAAGAAAATTGTTGATTTAATGAAACAAAAGAAAACTTTGAATTTGATAAATTGATTTTGATGAGAAAGTTTGGTTATTTATTTGAATTTGGTTAAGAAAGTTTAATATCATCAAGTTGTCACAACTCAAACGTTCTAAAATATCACTGACAAGATACCGCATTTCAGTCAGTCTTATTTTATTAAAAAAATAATTACTATTTAGAGTTTAAGATGGTCAAGTTGTCGCAACTCAGACGTCTTAGCCACATTGATTATGATTTTAAAAATGGTTGATGTTAATTGTACTTAGTCTATAATTTAAATAAAAGAATAAGATGATAATTATTATAACAATGAAAGAATTTAATAACTTTTAACAAAAACTAAAATGATTATTTACGGTAAACAAAGTTCAAATTAAAAGTATAACACTAAACAAAATTATAAAATTATTACAAAGATGAGTTTAGAAATAGTTACCACACAAATTGAATATTTGCTATACTCATTGATTTACTTTGTTTGTATTTTCATATTTTTCTTTTGAGTTGTTATATTCTTCTTTAACTCATTTCGTGCTTCATTTATCTTACTAACAAAAAAACTCTTACTAACTTAAAAAAAAATCAAAAATGAAAACTCTCTTATCTCTTACTAGCTTAATAAAACGAAAAGTGCAAACTATTTTTTTTTCTTCGCAAAAAAATTAAAACACAACTCCCCCCTCTAAGAATGAATTTGTGAATTACCCGTTCACATGTTTCTTAATTAGGTCTCCATCATTGTGGCTTCACTTGCTTGGCTCTTTAGTTAATTAATGGATTACTTGAGGTAAATGAGGTTCTAATTCATGGATTATTTGAGATAAATGAGGCCATTAGATGATTTTCGTGTGGATTCTTGATTTAAATTTTTGGTTTTGTTAGCTTTTTTTTTTTTAAATAAATTGAGACTTGATAAGTCTTTGTTTTATTTGTAGGAAGTTCCCTTACCCCTGTTTTGATTCATTGCATTTGAGGAAAGGTGTGCAAATTTGTCTTCTAATTGGTTTTTACTTGTGATAATCAATTCAGAAGTATTTGATGTGTTTTTACATTAATATATTTATGTTGTTTTAAGTCATTTTGCTTTAGAATGTGTATAAATTGGAGCTGCTTTGGAAAATTGAAGAAATCAAATCTTGAAAACATAGCTTTTATGTCATAAATGTTCCAAAAGCATTATACAGGAAAGATATTTGAGGGAAAACTAAATAAATAAAATATAATTTATGACTCTCATTTTTAGTATCACCTATCAGAGCAAGATTTTTTTGAAACTTGAACTTCAAGACTCGTTATTATATAATAACTGCAATTTCGCAAACACATGACCAATCAGTCAAACACACACAACGAAGAAGATGTGTTTTGAAATCATGTTGATAATATAATATAAGTAAGAAGAATATGCAATTAATTATAAATAAATTATATCATTACACACATAAATTTCAAGAAAAAACATCACATTATAAAGTCAAAATCACTCAAGGAAAATCAATATATTTCACTATAACATCAAATCATCTAAGAGAAATCACTTTTGAACATGATACATATTATTACAACAAAACAATCACAAGAAAATGTAATGTTATGTATGAGCTTAAACTTTACTTCACAATTTGGTACCATTCTAATTTTTAAGTAAATGGTTGGGAGGCTTGATACTATTTGGCCTTGTCCTCATAGATCCCCTCAACTCAACTTGAAACATATATACACGACAATCAAGGTAAACATGTGTTGCATGGTAGCTCCCAATATTTAGAGTGTTACCTCCAGTCACCTAAACATATATGATCCGGATATAACCAGCCACACAGTGGCGGAGCTTGATAAAAAAATTGGGGTGGCCGACATAAAAATATAATTTATAAATTAAATATATAAATAATATTATATAAAAAAAATTAAATTGTAATAAATATAAGGTGAAGTATCAAATAATTTAGAAAACATAAAACATTTTATATGCAAGAACAAAACTAAAACACTTTACATGGAAAAAAAAAACTCAAACAAAAATGCAACAAAACTCAAACACCTTATATTCAACAAAGAAAAACTGAAACACTTTATATATATGGACATAAAATCAAATACTTTATGAGCAACAAAAAAACTAAAACACTTTATATGGATATAAAATCAAACACCTTATGTGCAACAAAAAAACTAAAACACTTATATGGACATAAAATCAAACACCTTACGTGCAACACAAAAACTCTAAACAAAAATAAGCGCTAAATCTAATTGAAACTCCAAATCAAAGCTTCAAACTCAACACTAACAAAATAAACTTTAAATTTCATGCTAACTGAATAAGGTAAGCAAAAAGTAGAATTACACACAAATATAGGGTCTTGCCATATAAGTTAAATTCTTAGGATAGGTAAAACTCATGGAGAACTCAAAACTAATAGCGACGATCTAAAAAAAATTGAAATCAAAACGAACTAACTAAACCAGGAGCGACGATTCGAACTAACAGAATTCCAAATAAAATATAACTAATAAAAATCAATATTAATAAAATAGAAATCCAAATCTTTTGAACAAAGCAGCAACACGATGTGGGAACAGATGAAGTTGTGGCGAACAGAGAGGCGAGAGCGAATGACCACAGAGGCAGTCAGGAAAAGGCGGCCGCAGGCCCGCAGCGAATAGAGGACCGATTGATTCCTGATCTAGTAGAGAAGCGATCTGAGGCAGCAACGGGGTTGTTGTGATTTCTGGAGGAGGGAGAGAGGAAGACTTGGAAGAGAGAGGAAGGCTTGGGGTGGTCGCGGCCCCCCTTGTCCTTACTAAGCTCTGTCGGTAGGGATGGGAATAGACTAGGCCGTCCGTAGGGGCCTATGGCCTGGCCTACTTATGGCCTGGCCTGACCTGGCCTATTTAATAAAAAGGCTAGGCTCAGGCTGTTTTTAAAGCCTATTTATTTAAATAGGTCAGACTCAGGCTTATAAAAAAGCCTGTTAGGCCTAACAGGCCGGCCTATATATATTTATTATTTATTAATATTATTTTTTATTATTATATTAATAATATTATTTTCTATTTTAAATTCTATCAATTAGACAATCACTTACTAATCATTCCATATTCAGTAGTCGTTCTATATTCGGTAGCAGGTCTATATTTGGTAGTCGTTTTATATTCGGTAACCGTTCAATTAGTCAATCACTTAGTAGTTGTTCCTTATTTGTTTAAGAAGTAATAATTGATTCGTTTAAAAAGGCTTTTAAAAAGGCTTTCAGGCCAGGCCGAACTATTAAAAAGGCCAGGCTTAGGCCGAAAAAAAAGCCTATGATAGGCCGTAGGCCAGGCTTAGGCCGAAGAAATAAATCGTAGGCCAGGCTCAGGCCTTTCAAAGCCTGGCCTGGCCTGGCCTATTCCCACCCCTATCTGTCGGTGCAGCCACACAGGCGTCCACACAGAAGTCACCCATACCAATGGGGAAAATTAAACCAGCCACACATGCGTCCACAAAGATGCATATGATATGTCATGAAATGATAATGATGCTCAAAATGTACAAGTCACCACTTACTTAAATAATCACACACATCATCAGCCACTTAGACAATCCACAAAGATAACAATAATTAAAACACAAATCACCAACCACTTAGGCAACCACAAAGACAACAAATATTTAAAACACAAATCACCAGCCACCTAGGCAACCACAAAGATAATTACGTTTAAAACACAAATCACCAGCTACTTAGACAACCACAAAGACAAGGTATTTTAGATTAAACTTTTTTTTAATCACATAAGACATTAAATTTATATTCTCATGGATGTTCATAGTTATAGCTCAATAACTTCAACACATCAAATATGCACGTGAACAAATATCTCAAAATCACCACTTTCATTTTAATAATTCTTAAGATTCGATTTAACTACATGTTATTGATAACCATTAAAACTCATATCACAAGAATACAATAGCAACATAAATTTCGTTCCTTTCACTATAAAGTTTTTAGCATTCTAAAAATAGACTATTCATTAATGCATACAATAATCAATTTTCTCATATTATTAAATTTAAAGAGATATAAAATTCTCATCAATTTCCTCAAGACACATATATTGTTCATAAAAGTCAAATTTTAAATTTAAAATACTCAAAGGTCAACAAATAAAATCAAATACATCATAATAAATATATTACTAATTACATCATTATAAAAATTATAACTTCATAATTAAATACTCCAAACACGTAAAACACTAAACATTTTCACAACAAACATATTTATCAAGGGATAATAATAAAATATAACTCTATAATTATGTTCATCAAGATAGATGTATTACTCAAAAGAGACAATCAAAACATTATAGTTAATTTCTTTACGACAAAAATAAAATCAACATTTTTCTTTTAAAACATCCAGATATCATATCAATATCCTACGAACTGCTAATTTAATATCTAGTCTAACTCTGTATGGGGGAAAACCCTTACCTTAGGCGCTTTTTTTCATAACATCTCTAAATTTGTACGAGAAATAGCTCATGAGGCAATGATGAATTCAACACTGATAGATATTGAGATTTATGACTTAGAAAATTATTTTAGGAGTGTAGGAATGACAAATAGGTGTGACAACAAGGCCTAATGGGAATGTAGCTATTTACGTTGTAATATTACGATTGATTTCTGGTCTAAAATTGAAGCGCACTTAATTCTAAAACTATGCTACCAATAATTACTATTTATTTAATTTTATTAGGTTGTTACAAAATCAATTGGAATCATGTGTATGAGTTAATTAGGATTAACTAATAAAATTTTACCATATATTACAGGGTGTCACACTATTCATTTTAATTAAATAAATAAATTAGAGGGTGCCACATCACACTTTTAATTTTTTATCTAATAGTTACGAAATCAAAAATAAAATAAAATTATTTTTGTAGACAATTAAAATAAAATTATAATTTTAGTTTAAAAGAGATGAATTCATGAGATACAAAAAGGAGACTAAGCATCTCTTAATTGCACCAAACATAAATTCATAATTAAATTTACAATCTTCCTTTAAAAAATAAATTATAGGTATTAAAAATGAGTTAATGAACATTATGGCAAAAAAACACCATAAATTGTCATAAAATCTTGTCATAAAGGAGAATAAAATAAT
>JBBPBT010000623.1:4642060-4670301 GCA_037974875.1 Cicer bijugum
AGATTTTGCTTCAAATTCCTAGAATCCGGATTATCAAATCCCTAGATCCGGAGGATTAAAATAAAAACAAATAAATAAAAAGAATTCTAAATCCCACACCTCTTTGTCTTTATAAACCAATATACGAAAAAAGCATCGTATTCCTTTCACTTCATTCCCTTTCAATTCCGTTATTATTTTCTCTGTTATTTGTTATTAATTTAATTAATTAATTAGTCAATAATTGTCGATGAAAATAATAATTGTGTGAATCATTTAACTCATGTAATTATATATTATTATAGATTATAGATGAAGTCATATAAATACAGCTACTGTTTCAAGGATCAACCAACCAATATATTCTCTCTATGAATTTACAATAAATAAGACTGAGAATCATAGAGTTAATTACCAAAAAAAATAGATACTATGGATCCAAAAGAGGTTCAAATTCAGGCCAATTCGGATCCTAACTCTGATACTCACGTTTATCATCTTGCTTTGGATATTGGAGGTAATGAACTTTCACTTTTTCTTTCATTAGTTTCATATCTATTTTTTTTTTTTTTTATGTAAAACTTAACATCTTTACTTTGTGAATTCTCTTGGTGTGTATTGATAAAGTTTTAATTTTGATTTGTGGTCTTGTTCTTGGTTTTTGTTATTATCTGTTAATGTGTTCTTGATTTGTGGCATTGTTCTTGATTTGAATTGAGGATTACCCAGTTTTGGTTGAGGTTGGTGGTTTTTCCTTTCACTCCAGCTTATTGTTCAAATTTTAATACATGAATTAAGTTTCAGAATTAGGCTGCGTTTAGGTGAACAACTTAGTTGAACACTAATTAAGAATATGTTTGAATTTAATTATTTAAGTTTATTTAAGTATAAGCAGTTAAGCACTTGTGACTTTGTTTGCCAGAGGTTTTAGAAACAAGTTATGACATGTTTGAGAGTTGTTTTTCAGCTTATTCAGATAAACTCTCTAGAATAGCTTAGCTTATAACTTATATGAAAAAAAAATTGAATTTAGTTTATCTTTTATCATAAAAATAGATTATACATAATATAATAAGTGCTTAATTGAGATGTTTATCCAAACAGACTCTAAATAAGACTAGTGCTTAATTCCTTACATGCAGTCAAATAGTTTTCATATAAGATTTAAGATGTTTTCATAATTTATACTGAAGAGCTTAATTTTTTTTGAATAAATACTGAAGTGCTTGTTGACAAAAGCTTAAAACAACTTATGGCAGATGCTATAAGCTATTTTTGTAAATTCTCACAATTCTCAAACAAACATTTATATCATAAGATAAGCCAAAATAAGGTGTAAACAAGCTCTTCCAAACACACTCTTGGAACTTTAACAATGGTGTTAACTGCTACATGTAACTGACTCCACCTAATTGGATAAGGTTTGGTTGTTGTTGGAAGGATCATGGTTATGTAGTTGAGTTGCTAACTTTGGTTGATCAAAGTTTCTTGTTGGGAATTGGTTTGACATTGGAACTTCTTAACATCTACTCTTTTGATTAGAATAGCTTATAACCCTCTTAACACTAATGGTTCTAGGATAATGTTATTGTTTTATGACTGTGAGAAGCATATACTTCTTGGACTAGAACTATTGGAATTTTAATGAGTACAATTTTATTTGGGTTTCTTGGTGGTTAATATTTTTCTTGGAATTTTCAGCACAACATTCTCTATGTGCTGTATTTCTGAAGTTGAATTCTTGAATGTTATGTTGTTGGCCATATTTTTTAGTATTGCCATAATTTTTCTTGTACCAACTTGCATATTGATAATGTGGATGATGCTTGCTCTTGGTAACATATTTACATTTGTTAGAAAAAATTAAATCATGAGTACTTGTTAGGAAACTTTCTTTGTGCAAGAAAGAATTCCTAGCTAGAATAACGGTGTAAAAATCCAGATTCAAATGAATAAAGATAAAGATTGTAAACAAAAGAATGATTTTGTATTCATATAGGAAAGTGGAAAGAGAAGATACAGGATATCGACAATGAAGACGATAACCTTCCACTCAAGGCTACCCTAAAGGAGCACTCTCCGTTCTCACTAGAGCACTCTCTAGTTTAAAAGTTAATTACTCAAAGCTATCTAAGAAAAAAAAAACTCTTACAACCACCTAACAAACTCATGAACTTACTAACTTTTACTAACTCTAATTATCCTACATTCTATATCCTAACAGTATTGCTTTTCTGTGCAACTATTTTTGTCAGAATTCAGCCCAATATTGCTGAATTATGAAGGAGATTTCTTTTTCTACATCCTTCTTCAGAATAATGTTGTCTATCTGTTGTTGACAGGATCTCTTAACAAGCTAGTATACTTCACAAAAGACGACGATCATTCCGATGACAGTGAGGTGGGTATATCTCCTAGAAATACTTTGGAGAAATCAAAAGCCAGTAGGAACCATCCTGTTATTAAAGGAAAGCTCAATTTTAAGAAGTTTGAAACAAGCAAGATAAATGATTGTATAGATTTTATCAAGACCATGAAACTTCATCTTGGAGGTGCTTTCAAAATTTTGTTTCTTCATTATTGCAACTCTTGATACTTAGTTGATGGTGTTTGTCCTTGTGTAATTAAATGCATTTAACTATCATCGTACATTTCATGATGCCAAAATCATTTTTGAGTTCATCAGAAATTCTTATTACTGACATTCTTATTTCCTTCAATTAATTGTGACTGGTGATGAATTCAGATAGACAGCAGCAAGAAAGTCCTGGAAGTCATCCAATATCTATTAAGGTAATTAATATTTAAAAGTTTGAATTGTTATATTGTGAACAATTTGTTCCTATTGCCCCTATAGTTGTGCAGATATGTGTTTCAACTTTCGAGAAAATATAAGAGATTCTGTCTAAACTATCAACCAACTCGAGTCGTCTGCGCACATATATTCTTGGAATATTAGTTAAAATTGAAAGAGTATTAATAGATTCATAAGGTAAAATACATGCACATGCACATGTAGAAGCTTGGAAATACATTTCAAGTGAAAAACGTTCCATTCAATAAAATATGATATATATTTAGTCTTGAGGCACTTGGATCTATGCTATATATACTTATTGAGAATGAAAACTATTGGTGAGAAGGCCACAGGTGGCGGTTCGTACAAATATGCAGACCTTTTCATGGAAAGGCTAGGGATAACTCTTGACAAGGAAGATGAAATGGATTGTCTTGTTGCAGGAGCAAATTTTCTTCTCGAGGTAGGATCCTAATTTCCCATTTTTAAATATCAAATTAAAATTATTGTGATTCATATTCATTTTTCCTCCATTCATTCAATAAATATTCTTTGATAAACTACTAATCACAAGATAACTTCAACTATTATGCTAAGGCTATCTTCTTGTTAATGAATTACACATTTCAGATAATTCATTAAAATAGTCACTTACATGATGTTTAAAATTAAGGCTATCATGCCGTCAATATGAGCTAAACATTCGAGTTAGAAGACTTGAACAGTTTTTTATTTTGCTGCTATATGATTCTTTTTGGCTACTAAAAACATATGTTTATATTACCTTTCAACGATTGCCTCTACTTTATAGTTTTTTTTTCTTTCATGAACTTAGAAATCTTTGTGTATCAGTTGTGGACTGCTATGTCACTCAAATTCAACTCTTAGCTCCTATTGCCTTAATTCCACAGAAATTTTATGTTTCATTATGTTTTCCCTCTTAAAAGTTAATTTATCTTTTTTATTGTTAATACGAGTATATGCAAAACCCTTATCATCATGTTTGGTGTTTATGAGTGTTGAGTTTCATTATCTTTATCATTATCACTGCATGTAAGGAAATAACACAAGATCTAATCTCTTTCGTGCTCTTCTTTCAATAGGTGGTCGACCGGGAAGCCTTCACCTACATGGCTGATCATAAGCAATTTGTGCACATTGATAAAAATGATTTGTATCCCTATCTTCTTGTTAATATTGGATCTGGTGTTGGCATGATCAAGGTTGTTATCATACAAGATACATAGTTTCTATATTCTTAAAATATTGGAAATTTTAATCTTTTTTAAGCATTTTAAAAAAATCTTTTAATGTTTTCATATAGGTTGAAGGAGACGGAGAGTTTGAGCGAGTTAGTGGAACGAGTATAGGTGGAGGCACTTTCTGGGGTTTAGGAAAGCTTTTAACTAAATGCAAAAGGTTATTTATTTATTCATTTTATAGACTAATTCATTGTTGATTCTATATAGATTCATAGGATTAATCACCATTAATGTACTTTGTGGTTCAGTTTTGATGAGTTGCTGGAATTAAGTTATCAGGGCAACAACAGAGCAGTAGATATGCTCGTCGGAGATATTTATGGTGGAATGGATTATTCAAAGGTACGACTAGTGAATGTTTCTGTCATCTTTTCCTGTTTAATATGATAATACAATTACTCTTGTGTTACCAATTTTAAAAGTGTTTTCGTATACAGCTAATCTTTTAAATGGAGAATAATATTATCTACGGGTTATTCGTTTTACTGAAATATATTTTTTCTTTGATTGATAACAGATAGGTCTCTCATCAACTGCAATAGCCTCTAGTTTTGGAAAGGCGATTTCTGATAAAAAGGAGCGTGAAGATTACAAACCCGAAGATATTGCTCGATCTCTTCTAAGAATGATCTCAAATAATATTGGACAGGTTAGTTTTGTACTGTAGATTTGTAGTATTAAGATGAACGCAAATGCACACTACTCAATTAAGTAGGAAAATGTTTGTTGTTACTGAGAGATGTTTGGCAAGAAACACAAGAATCTTATGTGAAAGCATGTAACACTTACAACTAATAATCACCCACTCTCATGTATGATCACCCATAATTTGATTGATTAAATCTCTTAAATTTATGCATTCTTCTCTTTCTTGTAAAAATCTTTATTAAGAAATAATATGGCTCTATTAAGTAATGCCACCACGTAAGCATATCCATTTGTATAATGTATCTAGTGAAGTAAAACTTTTTGGCATGCCTCCAAACCAGCAATTTAGTTTAATATTTTGCAATTTGTATTTTCCCAGTATTCTTTCTCATTTGCATTTCGCAAAAAAAAAAAAAGAATTTGATTATTGGAACATTATAGCGACTAATATCAAGGGTAGAAGCCAAATGCTACTTTACATGTTATAGATATTTGTTTAACGGCCAAATTAGAATATTGGTGTTACAAGGGCAAATCAAAGCATATTTTGCACTGATTTCAATCTATAGCAACGGAATTAAAGATGATTGTGTCGTGTATATAAACTTTTACATACATACACATGGATAGATATTCCTCCACCGTCTCATATTATGTGTATCATTTGAAATGTGCAGACTTAAAAAAATGATTATTTATACCAATTTTCAAAGCAAAAGTAATATTTTAAGACTAATATATCCATATTCTTCATTATTTGTCCACCATATAGTTGCAAGTTGCAACTCAAAAATGGATTCCGGCTTATATTTGTTTCCTTTTGTTGTTTGTCTTCAGATCTCTTACTTAAATGCCCTTCGATTTGGGCTGAAGAGGATTTTCTTTGGTGGATTTTTTATTCGGAGGCATCCTTTTACAATGGATACACTATCTGTCGCTGTTAATTTCTGGTACGTGACAAGGAAGATCCTCCATCCAACTTCCAATCCGATGCTTCATAGCTAATATGGTTTAAGTCAGTGTTGTCAATCACGGATCGCGAAAATTAACAATTTGCTGAAATTCTGCTACGCAATAGTTTTTTATTACTGTTTTTAAACAACATTTTATACTAAAGAGTGTATTGCGAAACAATAGCCGATTTGTTCAATTTTCGCTACACTATAGCTGTGTTACAACCGCTATTTAACAACATTGATTTATGTCAAGGGACATAGACTAATCTCTACCAATAACAGCTCATATAAAATTTAGAATGTAAAGTTTTCGTCATTTTGCTTATCAGAATAATGCATGGAAGGTTTGATACGACTTTTAAGCCCACTTGGCACATGCTTCTAAGTCCTGACATGATTTTGATCTGAAAAACAAAAACTATTGAATCTTCTGTTTGCTTTTTTAGGTCTAAAGGAGAGGCGAAAGCGATGTTCTTACAGCATGAAGGATTTCTTGGAGCTGTGGGTGCCTTCATGAGTTCTGATAAACATGGACTCAAGGAATTATTGATCAAACAAGTGGCACAACAAAGTCCTACCAAATTATCCTTTTCTGTTGATAAAATACGTAGTCCATTGGATGGAGAGTTAAATGGAGATGAAAGTATAGAATGCAGTGTATATGCAGCTTAGTTGAAGCAATCAGTGGTTTCTTGCATTATTAGTAGTTGTAACTTAGTTTGATTATGCAAAATAGTCATAGTGTCAACTTTAAATTAAAGGAAATAAAGAAAATTATGATGTCCATTTAAGTCCATGAAACTTATTGTTTCATACTTTCACTCTGAGGCATCATTATTATATTGTACAACAGCTAATAATTTTAAAGAATACATAAACCCTAACCTTGTTGCTCGTTTAGTGAGATTTTCTTTTGTTATCTTAACTGTTTAGTTGGCAATTTTAACCTGAAATGCATCATAACTTGGACTATTTATGGGTATCAAACCATGTAATAGAAAAACGGAGACAGCTTGCTTGTAATGATGAAAATAATACGATTTTATTAAGGTTATAACATCCCAAATTTCAGGAAATACGAAAAGAATATATACAGCAAAAAGAAAAGATAACTCGGGCAATAAGAGAGTCTCTCACCCCAACTATATATCACATTCATGTGTGATACCCCATCCATGTGGCAGTTAGTAATTATCATGTGTAGAAATAATCTACAACTGTTGTACGGTACAGGAGTCTGGTTGTAGAGGATCCAAGTTTGATTCGCTTCTCTCCTAATTCGACAAGATGCATAATTTTCTGTGTTCCTATGAATTTCATTCTAAAACATTAACTAATCCACTGAATATTAACAAATAACAATATTGAGTCACCCCTTCTCGGTAACAGCTTTCATTTTTCGAATATTTTGAGAAATCTAAATTCTGAACAATCCAAAACTGCAGTGCCATGCCTTGATGTGATATATTGGATGCATCAACACCAGTTAATCAAACTGGAATGCAACGCAATGAGCCAAAAATTAGTGACCTCAACATTACGTTAAAAGATGCATACACTGGAATCCTTTAAAGTGATCTGAACTACTATGGAGTAATCTAGACGGATTGCTTAAATTAAAATCTTTAAAAATACACATCGGAAAATCATTTAGCAGTCAACAGTCTCTTCTATGACTCTGCTTTGCAATTTTTCTGCGTAAAATCCATCTCTCTTTAATGTTATTCGTGTTAGCAACCATGTCCAAATTTTTACCATGCTTTCCTTGAATCTCTTCCTTGGACTTTTCATCCTCATACCCTCCCCTGATTCTGGCAGTTTCTGCTAGTAGATCATTTATAAGCATTTCGGTGGTCCGGGTTGTGATTCCCCTCAAATACCATGATATTGGAGGTGGAGGAACAATGGCTGGCTGAAGTATTTGTTGTAAGGAAACTTTAGAACCAATTCTTCCTTTGCCTCTTGTACATTTGTTATAATCTTCCTTTGTCTTGGGTTTAAAGGGATAGCAGGTTGCTTCATCGACAAATAAAGGCTCTACTCTCCAGCAGCCCTCAAATTTTTTCATGAATCCTGTCTTGGTTTGCTTGAACTTCATCTGACACAAAAATTAGGTTGCAGTATGTAAGATTAATTTACATCCTTTTTTTGTTGGACGAAAAGTAAACTATGTGAGTGTATTGACATATTAATTAGTTCAGCAAGACACACCCAAGTAACCTTCAATATATGTGTATGATTAGGAGCGATAATGTGATTTATGTCTTTTAATATTTTATCAGTTAGTTTAACCGCTAATTTTATTAAACACTTCAAATTCAATCAGTTAGCTTATCAGCTATCATCTAGTTTATCCTTTATAAATTTGTCTGCTATCAACTAACTTATTTGTCATTCGTCACATGTTACCAAACAAAACCTTGATAATTTAGAGGTAGAGATATGGAACAATTCAAATCTGCCTCTAAAATATCTAACAACTACTTACTAGCATGTGCCTTTAAAAAATGTGTGAATAATCAATTGAAATTCTATACATGCTCGAATTGGTATTTGTCATTAACATAAATCACTTGCATAAAAGATTTTTAGCCAAGAGAGTCTAAGAGAGGTGACATTTTATGTGCCTCCAATAATTATGTGCAACAAATATGGAATCCATTTATTATCTGAAAAATGGATAGATACTTACAGAGTAGTTGTTTCTGTTTTGATCTACCAAGACATTAATCGAAATAGTCCCTGACCACCATAGAAATTTCCAAATAGCTGCTTGCTCAAGATCAACCACTTGCCTATCACCCTCATCAACCAAAATTTTTCTTGATATCACTTCCTGGCCAAGAAACACATTGCCATGTTGAATTGCAGAACTTTTGGAGACTGCTAAAATTATAAAACTGATAAATTACACAAACTAGGAGTAAAAACATTCTAGAATTTTCATTGTTTTTCAAATTATTTCTTTTAGGATGGTTATAAGTTGTATCCATTATAACAAAATACATTGAGCAAACTTATAGATCGAAGAAAGTAAAAGGCAAAATCCTTTCATATTTTATTACTATAGTCTTAAATTGTCAATATAGGAAATGAAAATACAATAATAATAATGACAAAATCATAAAATAAAAATAAACGGAATAATATAAATGGCCAGCATATAATTCCCGCATCAATTTTCTCTTTTATGAAGTGGAGGTCGATCTCAATGTGTCGGGTTCGATCATGTTGCACGGAATCGTGAGTTATACTTATTGCTGCTTTGCTATCAAAAAACAATTTTGAGAGTCAACTTTCACTTTCAGTTTTTGCAAAAGTTTATGAATCCCCAAAAGTTCACAGATTCCCTGAGCCATTGTTTTGAATTCGGCTTCTGCACTGCTTCGAACAACAATACCTTGTTTCTTACTTCTCCAAGTGACTATATTTCCCTAAAGATAGTCACAACTTCTAGTAACTGATCCTGGCCAATCAACATCTGTAAATATAGAGACTTCTCTGTCATTGGTTTTCTTGAAGTACACACTCTTTTCAGGATTGAATTTTAAATACCTTAAGATTCGATAAAATGCTGCCAAATGTTCTTCATAGGGAGAAAGCATGAATTGACTTAAAACACTAATAGAAAAACAATGTTAGGTCTAGTGTAGGCTAGATAAATAAATTTTCCAACCAACCTCTGGTATGTTCCAATATCAACGAGAACAGTGGCTGTTTTCCAAAGTTTTGCATTCAATTTCATAGGAGTATCTACTGGAATACACTCACTCATCCCAGTTTCCTCCAAGAGATTTAGGATGTATTTTCTTGGAGAAACAACAATTCCCTTCTTTGAGAGAGCAACCTCCATATCAAGAAAATATTTAAGTTCACTTAAATATTTGATCTAAATTCTTTTTCCAAATCTTTCTTCAATATTTCCATTTCAAAATGACATCTCCTGTGAGAATAATATCATCTATATATACAATTAGAATTGCAATCTTACCAACATTAGAGAACTTTGGAGATTTGAACCAAACTTGTCTACAAAGCTTGGAGGGCTATCCATGTATACTTCCTCCTCCAAATCACCATTCAAAAAACATTTTTAACATCAAGTTGGTTAAAAGGCCAATCTAAATTCACCGCCAATGACAACAGAACTCTAATAGTGTTTGATTTGGCAACAGGAGCAAAAATCTGCGAGTAATCAACGCCATATGTATGAATAAACCCTTTAGCAACCAAATGCGCCTTGTATCTTTCAATTGTGTTCTATTTCACAGTAAATACCCATTTACAACCAACGGTATTCTTTCCTGTATGTAAAGTCATAACTCTCCAAGTTTGATTTTTCTCAAGAGTTCTCATCTCCTCAAGAACAACTCCCTTCAACTTTGAAATTTTTAGAGCCTCTTGTTAATTTTTTGAAATTTCTACAACAGACAATTGAGAGGTAAACACAACAAATGAAGAAGAAAATTTTGAGTATGACACATAATTAGACAAATGATGTTTAGTGCATCGTCTAACAGGTTTCCTAATTGGAATAGAAAGATCTATATCAAGATACTCAACACGACTCTTAAGAACAAAAGAAGACTTACCTGTATCAGTACGATGTGTTGAATTATCTATTGATTCGTAATCTTGGAAGAGTCGGAGAATGAGTCCTTCAATTCTCTCTTTATGGTTTATTCTTTCAAAGACATTTCCCTTCCAAGTAAGGTCATTGGAAGTAAACCTGTTTTGTGTCTCTTTATCTAACTCCTTATGTTATGGAATTTCATGTGGTCCTTCAT
The DNA here is from genome assembly GCA_037974875.1 of Cicer bijugum. Taxonomy (NCBI): domain Eukaryota; kingdom Viridiplantae; phylum Streptophyta; class Magnoliopsida; order Fabales; family Fabaceae; genus Cicer; species Cicer bijugum. The sequence goes on from JBBPBT010000623.1 coordinate 4,652,490, forward strand.
TATTATCGAGATCAACAATTTGTTTATTTTGATTTCGATTTGAAAATGTTGTCCCATAATCTGTCGGAACCTCATTCATATGTGGATTGAGTTCCAATATGAATTCTTGGTCATTTTCTTTTGGTGCATTAATATAAGTTTTAGAATTTTGTGACAACACTATATCACCTAAAGTAATGATATTTTCAAAAGTTGAATATTCCTTAACATTCTTCCCCCGAAGAGGAATGTCATTAAAAAAAGGTTGATTTTCAACAATAGTAATATTCATGGTTATATAACTCTTTTGTATTTTGGTTCAAAACACTTATACGCCTTCTGGGTTGGAGAGTAACCAGTAAAAACACATTTTATTGCTCGTGACTCGAGTTTTGCCAAACTGTTTATCATAAACAAAAGTAGTGCAACCAAAAATCTTTTTGGCCAATTAGCAGAGACACTAGTCAAAGGAAAGAAATTTCGAAAAACATCAAGAAAGGTTTTAAAATCTAAAACTTTAAATGACATACGGTTAATTAAATATGATGCAACCCACAAATATTTTGGAACTTTATTTGCAAAGAGTAAAGCTCTAGCAACCTCAAGAAGATGTCTATTCTTACTCTCTGCAGTTCCATTTTGTTGGGGTGTATTATCAAAAGAACTTTGATGAACAAACCAATTTTCACGGAAAAAATCTGACAAAAGCATATTAAAATATTCTTTACCAAAGTCACTTGTTATTAAGGTGCAATGAGAATGAAAGAAGTTAGCTTGATAATTTATGTTATATGTTAATTTAGTAATGGATAACAAATTACATGATAAATTAGGAACATATAAGACGGCTTTTAAGGTTAACAAAGGTGACAAAATAATAAAACTTTTCCCTGCAATGGCTGAAAGAGAGCCATCTGCAATTTGAAATTTGTGGTTACTTGCACAAGAACTATAAGAAGAAAACAAACTTGACTCCCCAGTCATATGATTCGTAGCCGCAAAATCGATAATCCAAGTATGACTGGGATTGGCACTAAATAGAGCAGTATTTGGAAAATTACCTCTTTGAACTATAGAGCAAGAAGGAGATTGAGAGTCATGGAGTTTGTACAGTTGGTCTAATTGTTCCTTGGTGAAAGGAGATGAGCTTGAAGGAGACTACTTCTCTTGTTTAGAGGTACCTGCTTGGAGGGCACGACCTTCGTTTTCTTCCCTTTTCTTCCAATTTGGAGGTTTTCCATAGAGGTTCCAACATGTATCACGTATGTGTGATGGACGTTTGCAATGTTCGTACCATGGTTTTTTTTCCATATAAGGTGACTTATCCATCATAATACCTTGTCTCGCCTCTTCTCTTTTAACTTCTGAGAACATTTCTCAAACTGATGGCAATGGAATCTTCCCCAATATTCTGCCTCAGACTTCACCAAGACAAAAACATGAATACTTGTTCGTTATCCTGTCTCTTGATAAATAGAATACTATCCTCAAATCACTTCCAATGATCATAGCAAAAATCCAATTCTTGCCATAGTGTCATCAACTCATTATAATGGGTAGTTATATCTTGTCTCCTTGCTTGGCATACCATAATCGTGATTTGAGATAAAAAAATTGGGAAAAATTATGAATATCATAATGTTTCTTTGATAGCCTTCCAGACTTCCTTTGCAATATGCAATAACATAAAAGGTTTTCCATGGAGTATTGTATGCCATTAGGTAGACAAAATAAGGGTCGGGTTGTAAAATGGATGATACATAAAATTAAAAACAAAATGTTGGTGTCCTTTAAGTTTGGAGCCTTGAATCCCACTAAACTGTAGAAAACTTTACAGAACCCTAACCAAAAGCTCTAGATACCATGAAGAAAGTAAAAAGCAAAATACTTTCATATTTTATTACTACATTGAAAAGGGAATTGCAATAATAATAATGAGTAATAATGACAAAATCATAAAATAAAAATAAGCGGAATAATATAAATAAAAGAGAATCAAATCTGATTTTCCTTTATTCTTTAACATAGATGAATGAAGTCACCTACTTTGATATTTTTGAAAACTCTTCTGTTGTCAGGATCTGTCACTATATTATATACTGCATCAGGGGGTAGCCCAACATCAACTTCTGCATTGAGGTTGCACAGAGAGCCTTTGGGAACAGTCACCTGCCAAAAACAACATTTACTGAGACATAAACAGACAACTATTTCAAAAATTATTTCAATTCTTTATTCACTAAGTGTGACACACTGGATCATTACATCCACTAAGATCCATCTTTCCAAAATGTGGTATTCATTACTTTCTTTTCTAACCTCAAGTCTGCTGTACCATTTTCCTGAGGTATCGTCCATGGTTTTGTAGACGCCCCAGTGGGTTGAAGAGAATTAGTGTTTATAAACTACTCTTAGCCTTGATTCTCGAGCAATGTAAAAGTTTTTGGTGTACCAGAATAGTAGCCTTCAGTCGAGACTAAAGGGCTGAACAATCTTTCATCCCTCATGTGTGGCGTAGGCCCTCCTTCAAGCACCAATGTTCTGACATCAAATCCACTTTTTTAGGTTTTGTCCACTTTGGGTCTTTTGTGAGCCCTCACTATTTTTTCCTTAGTTAAAAGGCGCCTCAGTGAGTTGAGGAGAATTGGTGTTTATAAACTACCCCTAACCTCAACTCCCAAGTAATATTGGTGTACGGAACAATTACCTCGTTTGGTGGAAAAAATTCTCTGCCACACAATATTGCAACTCTCCACAGAAATAAAGCAATAATTTTGAAATCACATAAATGTTAAGTTTAAAGTATTCTAAAATCTGAACAGAATTGAAGAAACCTTGCTAGATACTTCATTTATAAATTTTAAAAGTATCTCAACAAGCTTAAATCAGCAGGAACAAGTTAAAGAAGCATCTAAGGCAAACTAGTCTACCGGCATTTAAAGCAACTAAAATCCATATATGTTTTGTTTTATTAAGAAATCAACATTTTCAAAAGAAAATCAATCCCATGTAACCACTGATCTCCAACACCTACATGTGATTACATTCAATCACCTCCATTATCTTAAATTATTACCGGTGTCTATGTGTCAATGTCGTGTCTGGTGTCCGTGTCTATGTTAGTGCTTCATAAGCTCCTCACCTTTATTTCTGGTGGCTTATCAACCCAAGAAGGATTTGTTTTCCATGCTTGCAGTTGCTCAATAAGTTCAGCTTCAGAGGCACTAAATGTTCCACTCCCATTTCTCTGATCAGATCTCACAAAATTCATTCCTTTATGTTTTGCCAATCTACTCAGCTGATACTGTAGTTAAAAAATAATAATAATCAGCTAAGCACAAATCCAGGCTCCTATTAAATTTTAAGACACAAGGTTGATGATTTACCTTTAGAACATTTTGAAACTTGTTAGGAAGCTGCACAAAAAAATTAGATATTGCAGGATCCAATCCTTTTGGAAACCCATCTTTTTCATTCTTCCTAATATCTAAGCTGCATTTGGTACCCTCTGACTCACCCATCATAACAACCTGGAAATTTTAATAAATGCTTAAAAGTTAAGTAGCTAATTCGTATTACAAATACAAAACAATTACGGCCTCTGTTCCTTTTTCAGTTGTCGTTTTAAGTATATTTACACAAACCAAGAAAACAAAAAAAGAAATGTTACTTTTGATGGAACTAATTGTCTTTTATCTCATTCCACTTATTTTTCTCTATGCAATAAATAGTTAAGGTATTATTGATAAAACAATACCTAATGTTATAATAAACTTTGAAAACAATAAATAAAGAGGAACAAAACTATTCTACATAAATGACAGATAAAAAAGGAATGTGGAGAGTATATTTTAAGACTATCTTCAGATAAATTTGAAGGTTCTATTTTGTCATAAATTTCTCAACTTGATGGAAATCGAGGTCGCATTAGTCGCATTTAACTCTAATTTTCTGTAATCTAAACTGTGTCACGATTTAAAACCATGGTTATCTTAATGATCCAAACATAATATAGCTTTAGAACCAGTAACAAATTAGTTCAGCAGTTTCAAATGCAGGTAAAAAATGGGGGGTCTCATTTGTCAGCAAAACACAACAATGGTAACAGCAATAAATTAAAGGTGAAACTTTTCCATTAGGATTGAATTGAACAACCAAAGTGTTTCACACCACAAACAAGCAAACTAAGCTACAAGTTTTAAGCACGAATTCAAGAAACTAAACTCAACCCAAATTAAGAACAATCATGACCTATAAGAAAACACAACAATGAAAAAACAAAACAAAACAAGAGCATGGCTAATGAAATAAAAAAAAATGATATTTTATTTATTAGATGAGATTCAAGTGAAGGAACTTACAAGGTAAAAAGTATGATCAACCTAACCAAGCTCAGAGATTGCCTTCAATATCTTCCTTTTGAACTATGCAATTTTGAGAATTGAAAAGTATGGAAGATGGATGAGAAATGAAGATATTAGATAAGTAAGAGCAAGCCACGTGCAATACATGCTCAATGTGTCTGCTAAAACATTATTGACCCACCATTTCACCAAACAAGACTTTCACATTTCAATATTTTATTTTTAAATTTAATATATTTCTAACCACTATCATATTTTAAAATCACGGTTTTCATCCACCATATTTTTTTTTCACGGGTTTTAGTTTTTATTATTAAGTTAATTTATGTGTTTTTATATTTTTTAAAGTATATTTATAATAAATATTTATTTTATAAAAATGAAAAAAATTTAATTTATTTTTATTGATATAATTTTTTAATTTTAAATAAATTAAATATGATTGATTAAAAGATAAAATCTATCTAGATTTAGAAAATAAATTTTGAAATCGATTTTTATATTGACTTCTATCTAAACATAACATGTATCAATAATTTTTTTAATAACAAAAGTGTATTTACAAAGTTTAGTAGCATTCTAATAAAATTTTAATTTATTTTGATTTTGTAGAGACAAAAATTATTGTCGGAGAGTGTAAGAATTTTTTTGTAAAGATTAAAAATATATGTCAATTTTTTTGTCTATTTTTAAAAAATAAAATAAAGTGTAAAAATATCACATGACAGTTATGACATCTCAATTATATCGACAACTTATAATCATTATCTATCATTTGAAGTACTCTAATAAATATTATTATTAAAAGAAAATATAACAATTTGGAGGAATTAGGTAAAATTTAAGAAAATGAACATATAAACACAAACAATGGATTCAGATTCTCTCCCTTTACCTTATCTACCTTTCTCTCTATGTTTTTCTACATTCGTGTTTCTCTCTCATGATTCTCTTTTCATCATAAATATCACATTTTCTTATTTTATCATAAAATTTGCTTAAAATTACTCTACCTTTAACAACTCAAAAGTAAGAATTCAAATCCCACAAACAACTATTTGGTTAACTAGTAAAGACAAAAATCAAAGATATAAAAGTACAATCAAGGAATACGAAAAATAGAGACATTATTCTTGTTTCTAAAAAATCATCTCAAATAAAGGTAGGTATTGTATTCTACCGGATGAAACTTTGAACAAGCAAAATTCACAAACTTATCAAGACAATAATTTTTTTCTCGATAAATAAGCCTTTAACAATGTTAAGACAATTCAACCAACAATTACGTAATTGTCAAGAAATAATTTGAAGAGATTTAAAGGAAGAACAACTATATGAGAATATTTTACTTTATTTAATATCAATTTTAAATAATTTTTTATTTGTGAAAGTAATTATGTTTTATCTAAAGATTTGAGTTTATTTTTTTAAATAAGGCTAGTAAAAATTTAGGTTTAATTTGTAACAATCTTACTTCTTTAATAAATTGATTTTTTTTAAGTAACCAATTAAATAATTTTTTTGAAATACGTGTGTATCTTAAAACTATTTTCTTGGATTAATTTTTAAAGTTAGTTTAGTGATATACATTTGAAAGAGCAGAAAAAACTGTAATTTTAAACTAATATTTTATTTGGACAAACTCTACCTAACTCAGTTACTCAAGTTTAGTAAATGGTAAGTTCTTTTTTCCTTATTAAAAATGAATTTTTACATGTTACAAATGAGTTTTAGGATTGAATTTAATTCCAATATTCCAAATAAAATTCTGGCAGTTTGGGATTGAAGAAATTAGGGATTGTCACATATATGGGAAAATGGAATTGTGAGGATTTGCATGTGAGAACTTTGACAATTGCATCCATTTTTATGAATTAATTCTTATTCTATTAATTGTGATTGTATTGAATTGAGATATTGAGTATTGGGTGATCTGTGATGTTTTGATTTGTTGAATGTTGTATTTTTTGCGAAGTTATATGAAACACGCATGTTTTGTTTCTAACTTGAGCGACAAATTTTGAAAATTTTTAATCCTAATGATGGATTCGTTTAGCGAATTTGACTCACTTTGGAAAGTTTATACACTATGCAAGATTGATTAAAGCGAATTCATTTCAGTTTAGCGAGTATGTTACAGTTTTGATCTCGTAAAGAAGGTCTTGGTTTATTTGTACTAGGGTAGATGTTTTTGAATATGTAATGTATTTTTTTTGTTTAATATACATTTAAGATTCAAGTTAACCTTGTATGATTTCATTTAGAATAGTCATACTATTTTGTTATTAATTTATGAGATCATATATCATATTCTCGATAAATAACATGAGATGTTACTGATAGCGTTTCGACAAGTGTACATAATCGTTGTAAGTAATAATAAAACGGTAGTATCAAGTGTCGAATTCAAGGATTGTGTTTTACTATCGAAAGAATATTTAAAATTAACAACAATAATAAAATTGATCTTTTATAATAAGAAAAATGTTAGTGATGAGTTTCACTTCGAATCCAACATTTGTGTCTAATTTGATCCTTGTTATTGAATTCCTTTATTGAATTATTACCGAATTATCTTTATTATTCTTGCCCTAATGTCTTAGTGACACAATCTTTAATTCCAAAGTAACCCTAATTTTTTAGTGGATTTAAGATTAGAATTAAGTCTTACCGTACAAGACTTCTCTTATTAAACTACTCTCTTTGTAACTAATTTAATTGGTTTCATGACCTATATCTATCCAAAGACTTCAGTATCATTAATTTCTCATCTCAAACATTCGTAAAGTCCATTTTCATTTCAAATTATGATTAGTTGAACATTTTAAAGTTGATCAAGCAATAAAAAACGTTAAGGATAAAGATGAGAAAAATAATTCAATAAACTCATTCATATAACTAAAAATCAAATCAGAAAAATAGGAATTATATCTTGTTACACTCATCCCTAACAAATAGGGTTTAGTTACATATAAAAAAGCTAGAGATGAGAGAAGAATTACAAGAAAGATTCATGAATGATTCTTGATAAAACTACTTCAAATGTGTTAGAAACGGTCGTCTTTGAGTTTCTATACTAGGGCATAAGTCTCTAAACTTCCCAATAGTTAAAAAGATATCTAAAAAGTGATAAAAATGCATTTTAATGAGTTCTGATTTGTGTCCCACGTCCAAGGCGCATCTGTTGCGCTTCAAGCGCAAATTGGCATATTGATCAGTGCGAAAATGTGCCCCGAGCGCAATTGTTGCATTTCAGGTGCACAACTTCTTTTGTTTTACGTGTTCTGCATTTTTCTTCTCTTTTGTGCCCAAATTTGATTATGGTGTCTTCATACAAGTTGTAGCTATGGATCTTAGCTTTCATTTGCACTTGGTTTGACTCCAATTAGACATCTACAACTCCAGATATGGCTGAAGTACTCCACATAAACCATGTTGATTTCTCTCCAAAATTCAGCACTGCACTAAAACAAATAAACAACGCAAAACTACGAAGAATCTCCCTTAATCAAGAAAATAAAAACATAAACATTTCATTAAATCCAAGAACTAAAATCAACAAAATATATCAAATAACTCCTTAAATTAACTAATGATTAAAGATAAATAAGACTAAAAACAATAAAAAATATGCATATGATGAAAAGTCATCAGTTACATAATTATTCTATTGTGCTTCGTAAATTATTCAAATAGATTTATAAACTGTAAAATTTATATATAATTAAATTTTTTATTCATAAATAATTTATAGTTGAGTTACTTTTAAATAGTTTATATTTCAGCCCCTAAACTTGTCAAACAATTAATATAGATTTCACTATAAATTATTTAAATATTTAATTACTGAATTATAAATTAATTAAAAGTTCATAGACTTGATAAAAATGGAGAGACACGATTTTAAATTATTCAAAGTTTAGATTTTAATGAATAAACTATATACCTATTCTCAAAGAATTTGGACATATACTTTGAAAAATAAAAATATATATATCACCTGTATGTTGTTGTAAGATTCAATACTAATTATCTAGAACTTGACAATTGAATTCATATATCTTAATAAAACAGAGACAAATATAGTGAAATAATAATTAGAATTATAAAACACAATGGAAAACTACATTCAAAATATAGTTTACAACTTATTTTGATAGATTCATAAATTAATAGTACAACTTGAACTAATTTAAGTCTTTAACAAATTTTTATTACATCACATAACTTAATACATACGAACTTTAAAATTAATAAGTCTAAACCAATCCTCTAGTGTTCAACATGTATCTTAGTTTCCTCCAGCTGCTAATACAAAAATAAATAGGTGTGATAAAAATTTCAGTGAGTTTTGAAAATAAAGAGAGGGATAGTTTAAAAATATTTATTTTCATAAATATGCATAAAAGTATGAAATTATGATTCATTTCATGATGAAGCACTTAAATCTTAAACTTCAATTTTTCATAAAAACTTAACTGAAATCATTCTTTTGTTATGATTATGAAAATTATGCATGACTTTAATTTTTTTTCCTTGATCTCAAATATTTTCCTTAAAACAAGGTAAAATCGTTCAATACCTTGACGTAGATCACCAAGATAATTAAGTCCTGATTGGTAAAGGTGGTACAGTCAAATCTCAATCAACATCCTGGTTGTTCTCTTCTACCTTTGTTTCATGCTTGGAACAAATCTAAATGTCTCATTGTGAATAAGGTCATGCAAGATCTGATTAATAAGAATATAATGCACTAGAGATGTTATGTATGCACTACTTTGATGATATTATCTTTGCAATGCATCATTACATCATAACACTTATGATAACTTAACAATATATTATCAACTCAGAATTAAATCCTAAGTCCCTGATCAGAGTTTGGATCAAAGGCAAACTCTAACCAGAGGCAGCATGCCCATAAGTATATATGTCATAAGTAGCATAATCAAAGTCAAAGGTTACGCGTCCAGAGAAAGAATCATATGATACACACTCAGAAGAAGAATCAAATGATACACATCCGAAGGAAGAGTAGAAGGATATATGTCCAAAGGAAGAATTAGAGGATATGCGTCTAGAGGAAGAGTCAGATGATACACATTTAGCGGAAAAGTTAGATGATACGCATCCATAGGAAGAATAAGAGGATACACATCCATAGAAAGAACCATAGGATACACATCCAGAGGAAGCGTTAGAGGCACTTAGAACTGGATCAGTGTTATCAGAGGAACTTGGATTAGATGCAACGTGATCAAAAGAAAGACAGAAAGGGAACATCAGAGGCAAAATGAAAGGATAAAATCAGGAGAAAAGTATAAGAAGAAAAACCATAGGCAAAGTATAAGAGTATTATCATAGGCAAAATAAAAGCATTTCACTAGAGGCAAAACAAAAGTAATTTACCAAAGGAAAAATATCTGACATCATAAAATAGCTAACAAAGACAAAAACAAAAAGAGAAATCACATGCATAAATACTCAGAGTTGAAAAATGACATGCCCAAAAACGTAAGTTAATTATCATATGTAAAAGGCCCAAAATCATGAGTTAGGAATCAGAGCAAAAATAGAGAAGGCACTAGGGGCATACATATCAATTCCCATTGTAAGCTATGCATCTAAACAATCCTTAATTGATATTTTTTCCAAATTCCTAACTAACTTATCAACATAATCATCAAACAATTACGAGATTACATAGTGTTGCTATCACGTAACCCAAGTCAGGTAAAGACATCCACTTATCTTTTCCTTGAGCACCAAAAATTGATATTTTTAATGAGTTGCGCACTGATTCAACGTTGTCATAAAAAACATTAGCATAAACATCTTTATGTAGACCAATCTCTTTATCCAATTGTAATCGAACTAAAGCCCAAGATTCTTCGGTCCAACCTAGCAATGCTGCAATTGCACGAAACCCACAATTTCCATCAGCCACAACATCTACTATCTCATCAATATACATATGTATATAAGTAGGAAATTGTGTCTTAAAATATCGTCTTGCAGAACGTTGAGATGATTGAGATTGTTGCCTTGCAGATCGTTGAGATGATTGAGATGGTTGCATTGCATTTGCAGATTCTTGACAGACATCAACATACTCTCAATATGAAGGATCACGAGGAGTATCAAGTTCTTTTTTCTTTTTTTGGTGGTGCAAGTATTGATGTGGTATGTGGAAATACAACTTCACGCACCTTTGCCTTGAATATCCTTTGACTTATAACATCGTATTTCTTCATGTACGCTTTCATTGCTTCCAACTCTTCAGAAAAGTCATAATCTGATAAAGATTCTTCATCCTCTAATTCATGTGCAATGCTTAACTGTTTCCAAAAATCATGAATGCTATCTAAAGGGATAACATTACCATATATCTGCAACATAGCCAACTCACAAGCACATGGTAATCCATGAGTTGTTCTAATTGAACAACCACATTCTGTTTTGTTAGTACCTACAATCTTCACCCTTTTCAACTGTTTATAAATTTTTTTCATACATTTTCTTGATACACAGTGATGTATATTTTGAAAAAATTGTAAATTATACACGTGCTCAACGTCCTTGATGGTTTTCTGAAAAGAAGATTGAATGATACATATTTGGTTCTTCAACATCATATTCACTGCATCCCAACTTTTACACAAATCACCCAAACTAGTTTGAAGCATGTTTTTCAATCTCCAATGAGCAGACTCAACTCTACAAATAAATTAAATAACACACATTAAAACACATCACATAAACTAGTAAGTCATGTTTGCTAAAACAACACAAATCATATTTTAAAAATACATGTTAGATGTTGTGTTCCCCAAATGCATAACTATATTGGTCCAAACCTTTCTTTGTAAGGTGTTAACCATGAATCTTTCACATAATCAACAAAAAGAATATATTCGGCACACAATAGCTCAAACTGTTGCAAATGATGATCATACTCTTCCACACTAGTCGAATAGACAATCTTTTTCCATAAATCCATTACTTCTTCTTGTCTATCATTTTTGACATATTGTTTGCATTTTGCCCCAACATTTTTTTCAATATGAAAACGACATAGCAAATGTATTGAAGTAGGAAACACAACACTAATCGCATTCATCATGGCAAGATCTCTATCAGTCACAATAACTTTAGAAATCAAAGACTCAGATTTGAACAACATTCGTACCTTTTCAAATGCCCAGGTGAAGTTATCTTGTCGCTCTTGTTCCAAATAAGCAAACCCAACTGAAAATGTCAAACTAGTAGATGTGACACCCACTATTTCAAGTAATGGTAACCTATATTTGTTTGTTTTATATGTGCTATCACATATCAAAACAAAATGAAATGTGTTTAACAACTTTATACAATCAGGATGCGTCCAAAAAATATCTCTCAAAATATCCGAATCTTCCCGTCTTCTTGTCCAATGCACATAATTTTCTTCTTGTATTAACTTCAACAGATGTTGCATTTCTGTGCACGAACCTCTCAATGATGATCGATAAGTATTTCTTGCTTTATATATTTGACTAGGAATAGTGACATTGGCTTCATTTCTCACTTTCATAGCATTTAGAATGAATCTGGGTGCAAGCTTATACTTTGTCATATCATTGACAAATTTCCTCTCTTCTTCGTTTAAACGCCCCAAATAAGAATGACCGGTTACAGTATCAAGTAATTCATGATTGTGTGTCCCACAACGAACACTAATTTTCCATCCTTCACCGCCACGTAATGGTACACATCTGAGAGTAAGTGGACAGTTTTCCTTATGAGAGCAAGTTACTGATGATTTTGATTCTGATTTATATCTTCCACCTCTTTCGCATCCCAAAATTAATTTGTCTTTTCTTCCCCTAATTCCGGTTGCTTTATCTGATCGAATGGTAACAATTAAAATTCCATTTTGTATTCCAATGGTTTTTGCCCATTCAAATACATCTTCTCGAGAAGAAAATACCTACAAAATACGTTTTAAATAACACATTAACTGATCAGTGATAAAAATTTAATCAGTGATGAATCATCAGTAGTAATAATAATACCTGATTAGTGATGAATTTTTCTGTAGAATCTATATCATTTTTTGAAGCAGAAACATCAACTCTACTCATACCTAATTTCAATATTAGTAACAAATTTAATTAAAAATCTACTCATAACATGAATTTAATATAATATTGACTTATAAATTAATATTAACTTATAACATAATATTAATTTAAAAAAAATTAAAAAAAAAAATCGAAAATTTCAGTTATTTTAAATATTCGAAAATGATTTTTGAAAATTTAGGAAAATGGAAACTTTCGAAGAAGCCAAGCCAATTTTCATTTAGAAAGTTTTGTCAAATGCCAAATGTTCGAGGCTTCGAAACTTCCTGCAACGCCAAACTTTCGAGGCTATGCCTTTCGAAACTTTAGTTAAAGATCAAAGTTTCGAGTATCAATTTTATAGGCCTTTCGAAACTTTTGTTCAACATCAAAGTTTCAAGATTTTTTGTGCTTCGAAAGTTTAGAACAACACCAAATTTCCGAGTCATTATTGAACTTCGAAAATTTCAAATGCATATAAACTTTCGAAACTTTGCATTTTTTGAAAAAATTTACACTTCGAAGGTTTTATAAAAACAAAACTTTCGAAAAACTTACTGAAATGGGCTTCGGAACTTTGAAATTTTTGAATCATTATTGAACTTTTCTATATTTTCAAAAGTGGGTCTAAAACCAATATGATAATTTTTTTTTTATACTTTTTACATGGGGTACAATGGTCATTAAAATTTACTGGGGGTGGCAGGTACAATGGGGGTGCCTGATATAAATCTCACTTTGCAATATAGGGTATAGAAACAAAAAGGTCCATAATCTACTAATAGGATGAGATTTTATGAAGAAAAAAAAAAGTCAAGATTTTTTGAAAAGAAAAACAATAGAATTAGATTTGCAATATTGTTGATGTTATTTACAAAATTTTTAATTTTAGTTATTTATAATATAAATAAAGAATTTTTTTATTAAAGAATTTAATTTTTAAGATTAAAATACACATTTCAAACTATTTGACATGTGCCACTAGTGACCACAATACATATCTATCAAATCACAAATTAATTTTCTAGATCGATTGGTTAAATGATTGTGAAATGCATTTACCATAACACTAATTATTAAAGTGAAATTATTAATAAAATGTATTCGATATTATAATTTTTTTAATTTGTTTATGTATGTATTACTAGAGTATTTATTGAAATTAATTAAATTAAAAATTTTAATACAATAAATAACGTCTCATTCAACTATTATTAATGATTAAATTTTAATAGATTCAAAAAATGCCATTGTTATTTCTATTTGTCTATGACTACAAATACGATTTTTATAGATTCAACTATTAATGATTAAATTTTAAAATATGGTGTTTTTTTTCTCATATATTGTTAGAGTGTCAATCTGTGTCGCATGGGTTTTGCTTTTGCACATCTTGTTTTTGTGCTGTTGCCGTTACATTTTTTTTCTTTCTGATTCACAATTGTCTTTCTATTATTATTAGTAAAAGTAACCTTATTGCTAAGAGTACATATACAAACACACCAATAAAATACAAATACACCATTTCAATAACTTCAACAAGAAGTTTCAAGTTAATTTTTGAGAACCACTTATCTTTATTCAATTCGTAATTAGAGTAAATATTGTTTGTACTTTATTTATTTTGGACCGAACTTTGAATTAGCAAAAGTATTTTTTTCCTTGACATAATTGTGCTTTGATAGATCATTGCAAAAGTTCCTTTCAGAAAAAGATTGCAAAGTATAAAACAATTGACATTGAGAGAATTGAAAAGGCATACTTTTTGGTTGAGGGGAATGTTTTAACTTTTTGGTTGAGGGAAGAAGAGTAACCAGTGTCTTCTAATAGTGCCAAAATTTCGAATTAACACAATAAATGGAAGAAGAATAACATAGTGCCAAAATTAAGAAAATGTATTGTTAAAATATTAAAACTGTTGTTCGTGCAGCAGAGCAGTTAATTGAAAGCTTCTGCATCTGGAAGCAATTGCCAAGATTAAAACTAAAAGGTGAGGGGAAGAATAATAATTATAAATTTTGGACTGGTAAGTAGTATTTCATGCACAAGTACACATTAAACATCATCATCCGCATCAAAATATCTAAAGATTCCAATTATTTTATACACACTACTCACAATACATAGTAGAAACACCTTAATTAACTACACCATCACATAGAAATGACTATAAATAGTAATCACCATAATATAACAAGCAGATTTCAGACTTTGGTGCAGACATCTCCTTCACAAACCCATCCTTCTTTGGTCTTCTCTTCTTCCTTGGCATCATCTATGCTTTCTTTGTCTTCCAGTGTACACTTTAGATGGAGATCAAAGTCACACTCTTCACAGTAGTATGACCAAACATGTCCCTCCTCAGAACAACCATCACAGAAATATACCCTGCGGCGCGTCAACTCAAGCTCATGCTCATGTGTTTTGTGCGTCACCTTCTCAGGCCACCCCTTTGCAATGTCATCATTTTGTGCCTCTATTTCTTTTATTCTCTCCTCAGTGAAAGGATAAGCATCTGCTCCATAAAGCGCAACCAGATCTCGAGCTTCTTTTGTGACAGTCCGGCCGTTTGATCCAATAGCCACAAGCTTGGGGATGCCAGATACCTTGAATTTCCGACTCAGAAACTCCTTCCTCGAGTCACCAAAAGGAAGTGCCAGCCACGGCATTCCTGCAAAGAATTCATCAAAGGAGGCTTGATCCCTGTCACTTGAGATGAAAATGACTTCAAGTGCATCATTGTCTTGTGCCTTAATCTTATGGTATGCATCAATGAGTTTTGGAAGAAATGCACGACATGGAGGACACCAGTGGGCTGAGAAGTAGAGGAGGACGGTCTTCCCCTCTAACTTTGACACCGGAATCTGAAATAGGAATAAATGCTAACTTGTTAATATCATACATTTAAAAGATGGAGTAATGGGGAATCACTCGACATAATTCCGTAAATTTCTATTATAAAATGATTTACCTTCTCCCCATCTTTCTCAATCACAAAATCTCGATCCCCAGACACCAAAACTGACCCAATTGTTTGAGTTGCCTCCTTGGCCTTCTCTATCTCTTCGAGTTCAGCAAGCTTTTCAGGAGTGAATGGATATGCAGTGATTCCATGATCCTCAATGATCTCAGCAACATTGGGATGAAGAGTTTTCCCATTTGACCCAATAATAACCAAGGTGGGGAGGGCTGATAGTTCAAAGTACTGAACTAGTTTCCCACAGGTTTTGTCCTTGATAGGCAAGGATAACCAATGCACACTTTCTAATTCTTTCTCCGATGACTCTTCCTCGTCATCTAAGGGTATCACCACAACCTCAAAGTTCTCCCCCTCCGCCTTCAGCTTCTTGTAAACATCCTTAAGCTGTGAAGTAAATGTAGTGCATGATCTGTACGAATTTGCACAGAAATACAGACCAACTGTCTTTCCCTCAAGCTCAGAGATAGGTATCTGTGTGCACATGAAAGAAAAAGTCAGATTGATAAGTGAACCACGTGATTTATGGAAAACAACCAGATAATAACTAAAGGAAACTACTACTATATCATACAGAGTGAAGTTACTAGCTTTACATTTTTTCCATCGGATGATATCACAAAATCACGGGATCGAGATCCCAAAATAGATCTCAAGGACTGATTCCTCTTAGCTTCCTCTTCTTGATCTTTTAACTCTTGGATCCTTTCCGATGTGAAAGGGAATGCTTCAGGTCCATATTCACGGATAATGTTAACTCCATCTTCAGCGACAACTTTGCCAGTTTCATCAAGCAATGCAAGATGAGGAATTCCATTTACATGAAACAATTCATCAAGGCGATTACGTGTATCGGAATCAGAAAACGGGATAGCCAACCACGGCATCTTGGAAAAGTAGCTTTTAAAGGCTTCATCATCCTCATCAGCTGTGACAAAAACAACCTCAAACTCACCATTTGGAGAGAGTTCATTGTACGCCTCAACTAATGTTGGTGTGAAACTTCGACAAGGACCACACCATGATGCTGAAAAGTATAAACCAAGTTTCTTCCCCTTCAAGCTGTCAATTTTAACCTGTGAAGTTTAAAATATAAGAAATAGAACCACAATATTCCACTGGCATGAGAACAAATAAAGTCACCACTTCAAACAACTATCATAACCCGTAATGCTCAATAAAAAAAAAACCAATACATTAAACCACAGGCAAACATAAGTTACACTTAATTCATTGGAACAAAACATTAGAGTCAACCACAGGCAAACTTAGTCAACTTGGTTCAATGTAATAGCTTACACTCGAACAAATCCAATCACCACTTATTTCATCAAATCTGTGCTAATAAAGAACAAAACAATCGATGACTACTCAATATACAACATAATTAGAGGATTCAATTAAACTCAAAACACTGCTGACTGCTGTATTTAACTCAGCATCCTATCTTACTCAATCAAGATTAGATTAGCACTTAATTACATAAGCATCTATGAATACAAAAAACTGATAGTAAATTAGTCTCTCTCTCTCCACACAATTTGAAAAACAAAATTGACGACAAAAAAGTTTAATCCAATGAAGTAATTTCAATAATTTAAAAGTATCCTTCCTTGTTAATAAAATAATTAAGAAAATTCAATTTCAGAAAAATGAACAAAAAAAAATAAACTAGGAAAGATGTTAAATAAATAATAATAATGATGTACCTGATCGCCGTTGTTACGAAGAAGAAAGTCTCTATCGGGAGAAGAGAGGAGGGAGTGAAGATCGTGAGTAACATCAACGGAATGTGCCATCGCTAGTGAACTAGATAGAGAGAGAGTGATTGATTGGTAATACTAATAACGTGAGCAAAGCAATGAGTGCTTATTTATAGACTATAGTTGTGGGGGTGGCGAACCTTCTTCTTCTTTTTCTTTTTTTTAATACAAGGAAAGAGGCGTGTTATTTTTCGTCAATGCGTTCTTTGTTTTTCAATTGCAATACTTCGGGACTAAGAAAATCACATTATCTCAAGCCGGCTATGCTTAATCTAATGTATTATCTATATTATAATAATATCATTTTTCTCATATTAAATATAAGTAAAAAATTATTTTTAAATTATAATTTAATCAATAAATATTGATATTATGAAATTAAATATTTTATTTTAAATTTAAATTCGTATAGTTGTGTAAGTTAATTATAATAAAATTTATTATTTTTTATTTAAAAAAAATAAAAAATATTTAAAATATTTATATATTTCATTTTAGTTTCATTAAGGAGTATAAGTAAATGGATATATGTTCATCTGTTTTATTTTTTCAATGTTGCAAAATTTATAATAAAAATATTTAATTTAGTTGATAAATAGGAATAAAATTATAAATAAAACATAAAAA
>JBBPBT010000623.1:4673141-4695332 GCA_037974875.1 Cicer bijugum
AATTTATTTTCAAAATATTTTTAGAAAAATATAATATGGACAATCTTCTTTGTCTTTTGAGATCAATTAAAACAGATATTTAGGAGTGATTAGTCGATTTTTTTTATTGAATTTAATGATTAATAATATAAATTATTACCATTGGTAAATGACTAATAATATTATAAAATAATTTATAAATTCATTATAAAATAACTTATAAAATAATTTGTTAATAATATAAATCATTATCAAATTGCAAAATAATTTATAAATTATAAATAAATGTAAAATAACTTATAAAATAATTTGATAATAATATAAATTATTATTAAATTGTAAAATAATTTATAAATTGATTAAAAAAATAATATTATCAAATAGATTTTGGAGGTATTAAAGAAATTGTGGAAGAAAGAGAAAAAATAGAGTAGGATTGAAGGAGATTAGGTATTGAGAGCATGATTGAGAGGGGAGAAAGGAGGAGAACTCTACATCAACTTTTTGGCTCATGTGGAAAATATTTGTATATGTGGCATTCGAGAGGTGACATTGAAGGATGAAGTGGCATTCGGAGGTCTGTTTTAAATATATATAATAGATAGATTGACACTAATTTAATGAAATATATTTTTTCACTTAAACAATGTTATTCTGGGTACAATGTTATTTCTATGTAGTTATATAACTCAATTTTATTTGAGAAGAGTTTGTTTTTTTTAATCTTAGAAATTTTCGTCTCTAGCAAATAAATCTTTGAGTACATTGTATCTTCACATGTCTCAAACTATAAATATTGTTGTGTTTATGCACTTGACTAGTTGGTGTGAATCATGATTGATCATATATGAAGAGTTTATCATGATTGATTATATATGAAGAGTTTGTGATGTTCGTAATAATCAAAATTGTTTGTGGCTTGTAGAATTTGTGGATACTATTGGTCACTCGCAGAGCTAATGGACACTATTTTTCAAAATAAAATGCATAAAATATTGTTTCAAGAAAATAGTAGATAAAAAAAAGTTTTGAACTTCATAGGTTAAAATTATATTTTTCAGCATCATGGTGTGGCGCATGTAAATAAACAAGGGAAATGGAAACAATAAGAAAAAGAAAATTAGATTTGATACCCACAATTTGATTTGTATCTCCATTTATAATTTTCCTCTTTCAATTACTAAAATACTCTTAAGAGAATAATAAAAATTAAAATAAATTTGAATATCTTGATCATATCCCATATTCTCCAATTTCTAAAAAATTAATTTTTTTTGAAATTTTTGGTTGAAAATTACTCTAAAAAATTTCATTTTTAAAATTTTTGGTATTGAATTTTCTTTCTTTTTTTCATTTTTTTTCCTGCTAGAGTGTGGAATGGGCATGTTATAAATAATTTATTTTATTACATAGTATAGTACAATAATTTAATATATTTATAATATAATTTATGTTTGATTGTAATTTTGTTCCCTTATTTTAGCTGAATCACGAAAATAGTCTCTCAATTTTATTTCTCTCCTGTTTTGATCCCAAATAAAATTTTGGTCTAAAATTCGATGAAGTGTCATTTTTTTGTGCTTATTTAAACCACGTCATGTCTCAAGATCTTGTGGTGCAACAATTGTACCTGAAATCTATGATCATAAATGGTGTGGAGTGACTTAAAAAAATAACAGTTCATCAAATTTTAGACTAAAATTCTATTTGGAGGACCAAAATTGGAGAGAAATAAAATGTAATGACTATTTTCGTGATTCAGCTAAAATTGAAAGATCAAAATTACAATTAAGTCTATAATTTATTACATGGCCGATAATTAACATGTGGAACAAGAACATTAGCAAATATCCCTATTTGGGAGGAATCTTCAAAAAAAATTATGCTAAATTGAATCGTGATGCTAGGGTGTTGTGATTTACCGATTATAGGAACTCAAATTGTTTGAAATGTTTGATATAATGATATTAGAAATTTATTAGGGTTTAATTTGATTTAGTAGGAAGGGTTAAAAGATAAAATGTCTCATATACTGTAATAGGTGTTTTTTCCATCTCTATTTTAATTTTTTTTTTAAAAAAGCCCAAAATTAAAAAAAGTAAGAAATTATGTATTAAATATTTCAAAATTTGAAATTTCTGATAGAATAAAATTAGTTATCTAATTTAAAATTTCTAATAGAATAAAATCGACTACTTAAAACTTAATTTTCCAGATAGTTAATAACTACTAGAAAATTTATTGCTAAATTTTTAGTTCACAATTAAACTGTAAGAAATTGTGCCTTGAAATTTTTCGAACACAAATTATAACACCATAAATTCTAAAATACAATTTACGGTGTTAATTTGTGTATCAAATTTTTGAAGAAAAAATTCCAGTATTGGTAATTTTGCCGAGGAGTACAATTTTTGAGCAATTTTTTCACCTTGGAATTAATGAAAATAAAGAAAAAAAATTAAAATATTTTACATATTAGAGGTACAAGTCAAATTGTTGGGGTAACAAATTCAATTTTCCAAAAAACAATGAGAGACATCTAAGGTCTTTTAGGCGTAACAGCCCAAGATATCTAGCCAGTATCCTCATACCTTAGAGGAATGCCAGACAAACTGAAATGAAGACTGAACTTTAGACCATGAAGATCCAAACGCACATTAAACAAAGCTGTATAAGCTTTGTGGTACAGTCGGAACATCAGAAGAGGAAGCCTTGTTCATGAGACTATTTTCTCATTCCTTGACAGGGAAAGCCAAAGATTGGTAGTTTGATCAACGTGCTCACATTATATCAGATTAGAATTCTATTGAGGAGAGAAATTGCTAAACAGGTTCTTTGCACATAACAAGTTCACTTAAGCTAAGCCAACAATTGCAGTTTTCTCTCAAGGGACAAAGGAGCTTGTTGTCTAATGGAATTCACTGATGGAATGCATTTTAAAGAAAGGAAGATACAAATGATTAACTTGGAGGATCTTTCATCTAAAAGAAGTAAGACTATGAATGAGAAGAAATTGAAACTTTACCTTGGTGGTGAAGTTGAAAGGCTTACCACACTAATTCATTTGAGTGATCCTTGAGATCACACCACACATCAAGCTAGTGATGATAAATAAGCCCTTATTGGGAGACAATCCAAATTTCTATTCCTTTCATCTTTTTATTTTGATTTTATATCATTTTTGTGTTTATGATTGTGTCAGGTTTGTTTTATGCTATGTGTTATGTTTGGTTTGAGCTATGTTTTATAAATCACTGGTGATAAGTTAGTAAGTTTTTGTCATATGTGCTATGTCTGTTTTGTGAATCATAGGTACCCAATGTCCTTGTGTAACAGAACGAGAGCAGTTTAATGCAAGGTCTGGTGTGTGTTCAAATGATCATAGGACCAATATGCTATGTCTATTTTATGAAGTTATGTGCGAAAGATGGGAGGTGTGTGAGATAATTGTAAAATGGATTTAGTTGGCAGTGTTTTTAAAGCTAAAAAGGAATAAGGACACAATTTCCCTAAGCCAATTTTGAATCTACTAAACCAATATAAATTACTGATAAATTTGCAAAGTGAATTTTGCATAAAAATCATGGTGATTCCTTGTAACAAATTCGCTCATTGAATTTTAAATTGATTGAGCTATTTTTCAAGAAAAATCTTGGTAACTGTCTGTAACAAATTTGTTGAATGAAATTTTAAATTGACTAAACGAGTTTTACAAAAAAATCTTGGTGATTCTCTATAACAAATTTCTTGAACAAATTGTGTATTGGCTAAGTAAAGTTTGTGAATCGTGATAATGTGGCTCAAGACTTTCTATCTTAAATTCGCCAAGCAAAATTAAGCAAAAATTTTCAATTGAGATCTCTGTTTAAAAATCTCTAATAGATTTTTTCCTTAGTTAAGCGAATTTTTGCACCAACTAAACTAATTATTGCATATTAACAGTCATCCATTCAGAACTACTTTTGTAGGTTAGTAGCAAGAAAGTCATCCAACCTATAGTCCTTCACATAGCAAACATTGCATGGCCTGGGGAGAGTCCAATCCAACTAATAAAGAACTAATATATTGATTAATATAATATGTGTACAATATTACTCCTTTTCGTCATCATGTAGTCTATAATTGAGAAATTAAAATCAAATATACATATTATATAAATTAGAGTCTACTATTCATTCCCACCTATCTCCTACTCTTTAAATTATATGAAAATATATTTTCGTTATTTTTAATTCTTTGGAATTTATTTTTGAAATATAAGTAAATTATGCATCTCTATCTTCAAAAAATTTATTAAATTTGAAGATGTAAATTATCAGTTTTTTTAAATTTTTTTTTAAAGTTTGGTTGAATGTAAAACTTCTAAAATATAATTAATTTTTTCAAAAATTTACAAATATTTTTTAAAAATTTGATCGGATAAGAAACTTTTGAAATACAATTGTTTAAGAATAAAAAAAAAGTTCAAAAATTATGTTAAATGTGAAATTTTTAAAATGCAATTTTTTTCAAAATCTTAAAAAAGTATCTAAAAAGTATCAAAATCTTAAAAAATTGATTGAAATATAATTTTTTTATAATCTAAAAAAATATTCCGAAATTAAGTTGAACATTTAAACTTTCAAAAATACAATTTTTCTTAATTTAAAAAAAAATAAAAAAATCTTATATTGCTGAATTGTTAAAAATTTCAAACACGACTTTCGTTGATGTAGGGGATAAAAAGATAAAATTATGGAAAACTGATTGGTAGATTTTTCTTTAGTATGGCAATAACAGAAGGTTAGTTAAATTTAGCCCACCAAAGAGGAAGCAAAGCATGGCCTAGTCGTATGTGTCAAAAAAATGTGTAAAGGTAACAAAATATAAAAAATAACTAAGATATTACTTATGATAAAACTTCGGTGTGGTAGATCTTATGTAGATGCTGTAAAAAAATAATATAGAGTACGATAATTGTTAATATTATATGTAGAAATTTTAAAGTATATATATCACATTAAAATAAGTTTAATTTACTCCTACTAATATATGAGTATTTAATAGGAGGACCGACAAATAATGTTGAAAATACTTTAGAAACTTTAATGTGGTTTGTAGAAGCATAACAAGCAATATGTATTGGAGATGATGGATTGGATTCCAGCCACCACGCCAACTCTTAATTTTTGAGTTGTAAGTGTTTTCCTTTATCTGTGGCTAAGGGATATATATAACGGAATAATTGAACATGAATTGGTGGAGTTACTAAGCTAAGGTATGTAGGTGTTTGATGTCTAATTAATTAATTAATTAATTAATGACTATTGAATAGGGATGACAATAAAATCTGCACCCGCGGATATCCCTCAAACCCGTTTGATTTGGGCGGGAAAAACCCGCTTTAATTGGGTGCGGGTGCGGGTGCGGATTTTCCCGACATTAAAATTCGTGGACGGAAGCGGGTTTGAGGGTGATGATATTCACCCCGCACCCGCACCCGAACCCGAACCCGAACCCGTCCCGCAAATATTATTATTATAATTTTAAAATTTTATATACATATACATATTTAATATTTTTTGAAATATTAAAAATTATAATTTTATCTCTATATAAAATATTTTTTAATTTTATTATTGTTTAATAATTATTATTATTTTATTATAATAAATATGATTTTTAAATTTATAATTTTATATATATGAGTGGGTGCGAGTGCGGGTGGAGAAACCCGAGACCTATTGTGGGCGGGGATGGATGCATAAATTCTGCACCTGCTATGTAACGGGGGCGGCTGCAGATTTTCTCTGATTAGTAGAATGCGGGTGTAGAGGATGCGAAATCCACTCCCGCTCCGCCCCGATGCCATTGCCTACTATTGAATAAAAGCCCTTCTAAAAACAATGGCTGCATTTTGATGGAGTGTTGAAGGGGGAGAGAGCGTGTCGTGTCCAAAAGCTCCAAGAAATATCTTTTTACTTTTTCTGTTACAAAGCAATTAAAAGAGCGAATTACGTAAAGAACAATTGGAATATATAAACATCTATACACTTATCACTTTATTAAAGGAGGTTCTCATCTTCTCCCAATTTTAAATTCTAAATATCCTACTTAATTATATTGAATATAAAGTTTATTTATTTATAACTAATCAAGACAAGAGTACT
The DNA here is from genome assembly GCA_037974875.1 of Cicer bijugum. Taxonomy (NCBI): domain Eukaryota; kingdom Viridiplantae; phylum Streptophyta; class Magnoliopsida; order Fabales; family Fabaceae; genus Cicer; species Cicer bijugum. Next base: position 4,679,270 of record JBBPBT010000623.1, read on the forward strand.
AAATATAACATAACCTCTTCTCATAGGTAACCAACCATCAACAACTATTGCTTGATGAATTAAACCCAAGTAAACCTTGGTATGCACTCAAAGAACAAAAAGAGCTTCAAATTCTCAAAAACTTCTCAACCCAAATATTTCTCATCTTCCAATCCAATATGTCTCTTCAAGCTCAACCACAACAACCTGCTCAAGTTTACCCAACACCTGTCCCAAATCAACAATCTTCCCATCACTCAAATGGATCTTTTGGGACAGTTTTCATTGTCCTTGCAATAATACTAGTCATTTCAGTTGTTGCTTGTTTTCTCGGACGCCTATGCAACAGGCGTTACAATAATAATAACAACAGCAACAATCAAAATCGTCGTCAAAACAATCTAGAAAGACCGGTTAAGCCGAATAGGCAACAACAGATTCACGATTTTCAACCAAGAGAAGAGGACATTGAATTTGGTGGTATTGAAAAAAGAATGCCTCCACCAATAATTACAAGGCCTAGAGGACTTGCTTTTGAACCACCAGGCACAAGAAATTCTCAACCACATGGTAATATAAATAATGGTCACATGAAAGATTTTGAAATAAAATCTGATCATGATAGTGATCATCTTAGACAAGGTTTATGACTATGATTAAATCATTCCCACTATATGTGCTTAATTACTTCTATTTATCTTCTTTTATTTGCTTTGATTTTCAGTCCCAAATTCATGATGTAAATTTGTAATAAAATTATATATGTTTTCTACTTTATTTACTTTTAGGGACGTGCAACATTATATGTATATTAACATTTTTATGAAGTGGTTTGTTTTCAACATTATGTATATTAGCATTAAATTTACTTTACAAAGAAATTTTGCTGTTAATCCTGATAATGAAGAATGGTTGAAAGAAAATCTAAGTTTAAATTTTGATTAGAACAGTCATTGATAAGAAATTTACGAAGCCGATTTTCCTTTGAAATAAAAAGTTAAGAAAAAAATTGATAGTAATATTTTATGGACTACATTCAATACATTGTACCAAATTGATGCAACACAAAGTAATTAAATATTATAGGATTAATACCACAAATAATGACGACCAAACGAACAAATTCTAATTTTTCAAGATTAAACCGACATTTTTTTAAGGAAAAAAAGGTAGACATATTTTTTTAAATGGTTAGACATATAAAACAAAACGTCAATAGAGGAGGCAATAAATGAAAAAGAATAAGGGTCATGCAAAGGGTAAATGTTAAAAATTCTAAGAATAGTAATTATATTTTGAAAAAAATAAAATGTATAGTTTTTATAAAAGAGAAATGCTCAATTTCAAATAAAACTTATATGTTTACTTAGTATACTCATTTAAATACATATTAGTATCTTTCGAAAAATAAATACAAAAGAAAAAGTAATAGAAAGCGGATAACATTAAGTCAAAACAAAACAAGAAAACCATTAACTGTTAACATTGTTTTCTAGTGTTTAGAAAGTAAACTTGGTTACCATTAAAAAGAAAAAATTCAGTTGAGCTAAACAGAGTTACATAACTCAAAAGTAAAAATTGAAAATAATTCAAAATTAATGTTCCAAAAATCGGATTTAAGATTGAACCAACATAACCTTTATATCATGGTCCGGTTGGTTCAAATAGGTTGAACAAGATAGTTAATAAGGTGGTTATTTAGTTTTTTTTGGTAGTAATTGTTTTTTTTTCTTATAATTTTAATTTATTGTCATTTATATCTCTTAGTATTTTTTAATAGTTAAAAATAAAGAGAATAATATTGGTATTTTGATAGTTAGTTGATTTTTAGATAAACATTATTTAATAGTACACATATCTCATAATTTGCAAGGACAGTCAGTGCAGTGCAGGCCACGATAATATATGTACCCTTGACCGTTGAAACTATCGTTCTTGACAAGGGAAGAGGGAAAACTAAAACAGAAAATGACAGCAACAAGATATGCTTATGCATCATTTCCCTGCAAAACAATTGTATTCTCTCCCTACCCAAAAAATTGGTATCCTCTAATGGTTTATTGTTTCACGTGGCTCATAATTAGGCATCAATTGTTGGAATGAAAGTTGGAGGTTTTTTTTTCCTTCTCTTCCTTTGAAGCAATAAATACTAAAACATAAGACCACTAAAAATAAATTCAAATACCCACTAAAAATAAATTCAAATACCCACTAAAAATATCAATTTTATTTTAACCTAGTAGTATTTAATTGAGGAAAATGTTAGAAAAAAAAAGTAAAAATAAATAGAATATGGTGACTGTGCAGTAGTAGTAAAGTTAGTCCAAAACAACTTCTGGTCCCCAAATCTCCCGGCAGGTCCAATATTCCCACTGTCACATAGATATGATACTATACGATACACCACCTCATCATTGATGACCAAACTTGTTCTGTACCATGTGCTTCAAATTGGTAAAAATAAACAGTTAAAAAGGGACATACAAATAAATGGTTTATGTAGAAAAACCACATTGAAAAATTATAAAGTGCTTAAGTTGCATTCAAAGGAGGAGACAATGAGTGGTATGAGAGTTGTTGAATGGCTTAGACCCCTTGTTCAGACCAAAGCTTGGGATTATGTTGTTGTTTGGAAATATGGAAATGATCCAACTAGGTACTATTTACTATTGCTTCACAATCAATTTTGTTTTTGACAAAATTTATGTGCATTTCTTTATCTAACAGTGAACCTCTTTATTTTTGTTCTTAACTTAAAATATTTATTACTTATGATTTTTTCAAATTTATAATTTTGTCAAAACTTGTTTTTAATCACAAAAATATGTATTTTAAATTAAGAATTATATTGAACTTATCCAAAGAAATGGACCTAAATGTATTATACTCATGATTATTTTCATGTTTATTAGTAATTGTTATTATTCATTTATAGTTGTGTTCTGATCCTACTTGATTTTTGTTGTTGTGTAGGTTTATTGAGTGGATGGGTTGTTGTTGTTGTGGTGGAAACATTGAGCATGTGAATTTTGAAGAGAAAATGGATGATGAACAATACAACTTGGGTCCCATTTGTAGGGATACCTTATTTCATCATCCAGTTAGAACAAAGAGTTGTGAGGCTCTTGCTAACTTTCCTTTTTCAATGTCTCTCTATTCTAGGTCTCTCTCTCTGATGAATATATTTATATATATGTAACTATTAGTTTTCTATATTTTGCCAATGAAAGGAAAGACTAAAAGAAAATTATTTGACCTATAGTGTTCATGGAGAGGTTGCAATATCACAACAACCAAGATGGCTTATCCAGCAGGTATTTATTTTTGTGTGTGTGTGTGAAAATAGGAGATATTTTTGTTTTTGATATGCAAATGTTATCTTAGTTATTATGTTTGTATTTTTTCTTTACTGGATTTGAATTTTGGTCCTTTAATTTCAACAATTCTTTCGACATTTAGCTCAAACTAATTGTAACAAGCGATAGTCATTTTAGTATTATTTTTTCTATGATAAAAGCTTATTTTTGGAAAAAGAATTTAAAGAATGTTGTCCCAAGTGGAAGGCAACATGTTTGATCCAAATTGTAAATGACTATATTACTATTCTTATTTTTCTAATGATTCCCATCTTTAACATTATAAATTCTTAATGGTTGCTGACCATAATAATATTATCATAAACTTCAAATATCAAATATTAATGTTTTGACAGGACTCAATTGGAACTCAAGTTTTGATCCCTATTTTTGGTGGTCTTGTTGAGCTCTTCACTGCAAAACTGGTAAAAGTTAATAAAGTCTCTGATTAAATGAGTGAGAATTTCTAAAGTTAATAAAGTTTCCATCTTTTTCAGATCCCAACCGATATAAATATGATGGAGTTTATATCAGCACACTATTGTGTCTCTATAAACCAAGAAGCAATATCTGAACAAAGCTACACCAACAGGAACTTCAATGACCATTACACTTTAACTCCTAGCATTGAAGGACTCTCTAGTGGGTCCAATCCTTCAACTGAACACTCAAAAGGGGATGATAAAGAAAAAATCGTTAGGGAGCCTCGGAAGGAAGTTTATCATGCTAAAAATCTTGTCACAGAGAGGAATAGGAGGACCAGAATCAAAAAAGGGCTTTTTACTCTAAGGTCTCTAGTCCCAAATATAACCAAGGTAGCTAAATTGTGTAACCCAAGAGCACGTATGTAATATTCACTCTTAAGTTTGCTTTAGAGCCTGTTTGGATTAGATAAACTGTGTCTATATTGGGATAGCCATTTTTTATACTGTTCGGGAGAGCTTATGACATGTCCATAAGCTGTTTTCAGCTTATTACCATAAGATTTTCAGGATAGCTTATGATAACAGCTTATAACTTATATGGAAATAGTTTATTTTATCTTTTGTGATAGCAATAATTTATGCATAAGCATTTGTATGATAAGTGATTATGCTATAAGCACTTACTTAGATTGTTTAGATCTAATACACTCAATTTTGGTAGATGGATATAGCAGCAATTCTAGAAGATGCAATTGAATATATAAAGGAATTGCAGAAGCAAGAGATAAAACTTCAAGAAGAGGTCAAGGCTTTGGAAGTTGAGGACTGTGAGAAGAACACACTACAATTGAGAGTGAAAACAGAAAAAGAACAAGCAAAAGGAACCAGAAGCTTACCTCTCATCGAGCTTAATCAAAGTTCTTCTGATTCCACTAGAAAGACAAAGATGAAGGTACAAAAAAAAAAAATGGTCATAATAATGGATGAAAACTGAATTTAATTACATCTTGTCAAGAGACTAATATAATCGCTTAACAATTTTTTTAGTTGCAAGTAGAAGTGAATCACATTGGTGGAACAGAATTCTTGATTAAGTTGTGCTGTGAGCAGAAGAAAGGTGGGTTTTCAAGATTGATGGAAGCTATACATTCATTTGGACTTCATGTGGTAAATGCAAACATGATCACATTTGATGGCATAGTATCAAACAATCTGATGGTTGAGGTAAGGTTCTAAATTCCAGTAGTGAAGTGCATAAATATGTTACAAAATAAGGATCACCATGATAAATCATGAGCTAATTTGGTGTTATCCTGGCTCTAGAATCCCACACCAAATCACACTTTTCACATTCCAGTTTGAGTATGTAAACTAGACATTTCATTCATGGAAACAAAATGTAACCTCCACATTTAATGGCTAGGTTGATCGAAACCTATGCAGCACATATACTTCAGAAGGAAGGCGTATCTAATGTCTCATGTGTTGGTGTTAGAAACATGTGGTTACATTCAATCACTTCCACTTTTTCCAAATTATTATCAACATCTGTGTCAATGCTTCATTGATCAAAACTATTACCCTTAAAGCATTCATTCCCAACCCAACCCTCTAAGTTAGTTCATATGATGTCCTTTCTATTGTAATGATATTATATTTTTTTCCACAGGCAACTGAACAGGATATTCACCCTATGAAACTCAGAGAGTATTTGATACAGCAAACAGGTTATTGATAGACAAAGCAATTAAGAAGTACAGGAAAATAGTGGTGTGGTTATCATCTCTAAACTTTTTTCTAACAACTTGGTTATTATCTGTAAATATAAACAATGCTCCATAATTTCATAGAAAAAGCTGGACTAGTAGAAACAGAAATTGAATATCCTTTTTATCTTGGATCCAGGAAAATCAATTGACTAATTCCTGATAATGATTATACTATAAAGCTGTATTGTATGACTGATAGTTAATGATCTTTTCTTGCCTGTGGCAACTCGAAACTCACAATTATTTAGTGCAGGAATTTAGAATGGAAAATTAGGCCACCATATAACTTTCAAAATCATAGTTTTAAATTGCAGTTGCAGTTATACTGCAAACCATGATAAGACGATAAAATGTAGGTAATGTGGCGGATACGGCTATAATTCTGGTTGCAATGCAATTGTACAAACCTCTAAAACCTTTATATTGCGCCTACAATTGCGGACCACAGTTTAAAACTAGGCTAAAACTACTTATATTTTGATCATCACTTTATCATTTCTAATGTGCAGTAACAAATTCAAATCTTCCAAACCCAACAGCAGTAAGAGATATATCTATTAATAATGATTAAGTAACCTCAACAAAACTTATCTTTTTACATGCTGCCAGCATCCCCTAGTACTAAAAAAGAAATGGGAAAGAAAGTAGAACAAAAATTGGAGGGAGAAAAGAGTTGAAGTAATGCTTTTATACATATTGATTGATTCTAACTCATACTTTTAGTCCTTGTAAAACCAAAAGCATCTTATGGCATGCTGTATGATGATCCTTCAACTTCAAGGCCCCCAATAGGAGAATTCTGTGAAATTTCATTACTCAAACTTCATTGTGCATATATGTTCATTGTCAAGCTTTTGTGATCATTCAGCACTTCCCCTACGTTTGTTGAAAGCTTTAGATTCCGACTCACCGCTAGAACTACTGTGCATCCATGCATGCTTTGATCTAGATGTCTCTCTTGAAAGATTGTATTCTTGACTGTATATATCATAATCAGAATCACCAAAGCTTTCATTTCCCATCCTCCTGAATAGCATTATGTCTTTGTCATATTGACCTGAATCATAAACAGTGCTCTGACCATATCTTACTCCATTTGATAAATCAGATATTTCATCTCCACTGTCTAAAGCTCTTACCACCTGGGGTATATATATGTATCAAGCAACCACGTGACATGAGACATTAGAAAACTGGAATATTCAATTTGAACGAGTCCAAGATAGTCATGTCAAAACAAGAACAAGCTTAAAGGACTAAGGGTGTAGGTGAGTTTTTTAGAAATGTTATTTTGAATTAACTTGATTTTGTAAAATCAATGTTTACATTTTTATTGAAAAAATGTTTGACCAAATTCAAAACCTATTATGTTATTTTCCGCCGATTCAAACATACACTAATTAGTACATGCATATATTGTTATGATTTAAGTTTATGAATAGAGTGCAGCCGAAAAGGTTAGTCCATTAGATGGGAAAGTCTTATGGCTTAAGTATCACATTGAGCTTTTTTATCTACTCAATGTGAGACTCATAACATTGCTACTTCCTTTAAGAGCCAAAGTCCACGACGGCTTTCACTCGATCAGCATCGACCTTGGGGTAGCCCTTTCCCCTTTGGTGGCTTTACTCATTTATCAGTATTTGGAGGTGTACCTAGATTCAGTAGCTTTTTCGCAGCCCAACACTCAATGAAAACACCAATAGTTATGACTTATGTCTCTGAGGAGTTTGTTAGATTAATTAGTAGAAAGTATAATCACCTGAGACATACGAGGCCTGTTAGGAGCTGAGTGGCGAACACAAGCTGCAGCTGCCTCTATCATTCTGAACATTTCACTCTCCACGTAGTGATTTTCTAGCCTTGGGTCTACTAGTTCTCTAAAATCACGTGTCTCAAATGCACGGATAAGTAGTTGACGAGCCTGTGGACAAACTCATAACAAAAACAGAATCATACTTTGAACAAGTTGAAACTATTAAATTCATTTATAAGCTTGAATTTCATTCTTATAGTATTTGTCTCTTGTTACCAAAAGGAAATAAAAGAGATAGAGGAATAGAAACACTTCATTGTTTTCATAGTATATGTACAGTTTATGAAAATAATGAAAAAGGGTGTAGTGTATATATATTCTTACCCACTCAACCAAACTCTCATCTCCCAAAGGTTGAGTTTCATCAACCGGTTTCCTTCCGGTTACAAGCTCAAGCAGGACAACCCCAAATGAGAAGACATCTGATCTATCCGTTAATTTTCCACTTGTTGCATATTCAGGAGCCATGTAACTGCAAATAGAGTCATAAAGAGTTAAGCCTTGTTTGGGCACACATTATTATTATATTTCTCGTGTCCCAATGTTGGTTTGGTTGTGAATTTCTGAAGTTACAATTACAACCTTTTTTTCAACATGATTCCAAACTGCCACTTAATTTATTAGACTCGGTTATACTAGCAAAGGTTTTGAAAAAAAGGTCTGGAAATATGATTTGGACTGGAAGACATCAAAGTTTTGATATCTCTACAACTGCAATTGAGATTGCATCTGTTGCATTTAACTGCAACTCTTTACAATATTAAATAAAGATCGGGACTGTGACAGTTACCACAGCCGCGATTTAAAACCTTGGGTACTGTTATTTTACCATAATCAAAATGTTGGTGTAAACATTTGGAGCAAGTCATTTGAAAAATGTATTTCCTTCTCCAAATTTGAAATGCATTTCCCATTTGAAAAATAAGCTGTTGAGATGGTAAAATATTCTGTTAAAATTTCCAATCCAATTTCTTTTCTATTGTTCACCACTTTAAAAGACTATATACATTAAGAGGCATAGAATCCTACCCAAAGGTACCCATAACCCTGGTTGATACATGAGTATTGGCAGCATCAGCTAGCCTTGCAAGTCCAAAATCTGCAACCTGTGTCATAAACAAGTATGAATTATAAATTAGCATCAACAATTTGTATTAGGAGACATAGTATTTTGATTAAAAAATGTATTCCATAATGGAGCACACCAAAAAAGGTATGCATATATTCACCTGTGCCTCAAAAGCATCATCCAAAAGTATGTTGGCTGACTTAATATCTCTGTGAATAATCTTTTGGCTGCCTAGAGATAGATAAAATACTTCAGTTATTCATTATACAAAATGCAAACAGATCATAAGTTGATTGAAAATGGAAATAGTATCTTCATAGAGCATAAAATTGTGACTCAGTACAGAAACATAAAAAGCATATCCAATTAAATTATAATATTCTACACAGTATTTGCTAAATTTTTCCTTGTCACAGTTCTTTTTAACATATATGTGCTCAGTTACAAGAATATGTGATCCAATAAGAAAACTACAAGATATACTTACAGTCCTCATGCAAATATGCCAGGCCCTTTGCAGCACCAATAGCTATCTTCAGCCTCTTGGTCCAATCCAACACTGGTACTCCCTTTCCTGCAATTTAAAGCACCAAATCACATATAAAGAAAACGTAAATTCTTAGAAGTTAGGCTTAAGTACTAACTCAACGTCACAAAATCGAACCAATTTGTAAGATAAGAACTGTCAAACTATTTATGTCATATATCTGAACGATGCAAGACTAAACAATCCACCCCCACACGCCCAACCCAATTAAAGCGGCCCAAAAGTTTTCGTAGTTAAAACAATTTGGAGAGGGCCACAACTAATGCGACTTTCAAACATACATGAACTCTAATTTCTTAATTAGTGTAAGGAAAATAAAGGGAAACTCACATTACCATGCAAGTGATGATGGAGATTTCCATTAGGAACGAACTCGTAGATAAGCACTCTTTGTTCCTCTGATATGCAATAACCAACCAATGATACCAAATGACGATGATGAACACGGCTAATGATCTCTACTTCAGCTCTGAATTCCCTATCTCCCTGCCCACTACCGGCCTTAAGTTGCTTGACCGCCACTTCTTTTCCGTCCGGTAGCCAACCCTTGTAAACACACCCAAATCCTCCTTGCCCTATCACATTTTGACTAGAAAATGCATTGGTTATTTCCATTACCATTTCGTAACTAAAAACTATCTGTGCACTTATGGGCTGCGCCATATCTAAAGGTCCTCCTACTAAATGCTTCATGCTGCCTCCTCCAATGTTGCCATTGCCATAAATTTTATTAAAGGAATGTTGCTGTACATAGTAATGTCCATTAGCACCTGATGGCCAATATCATTCGACATGAAAATCAAGAACAATTTTACACCACAATCAACAAAAACTTCATGATAGTATTGAATTTTTTTTAATATATATTTAAACACATAATTAATTGTGTTTAAGGTTTTAAATTGCAGATTGCATTTAGTGATCCAACCACAAGCATGAGACCATGAGGGAAATGGATCACTGACAACATCTATACAGTGCAATAGTTGTGGGGTACCTAGATCTAGTCAAAGAAAACTTATTTATCTAAATCAAATAGTTCTCACAGCTGCTGCATCGTGCAATTGTTGTAAGTGTTCCAAATCTGATCATGAGTTACTGTAGAAAAAAACTTTTGAAGTTTTAATTTATGGTCACACTTGATCACAATTGTTCGCAATCACAAAGTTTGCAATGTAACTGGCAAATGTTACCAAAACCTTAGTTAAAAACCTCAGTAGGCTCATTGCTCTAAATACAACTATTTACTATTATTGATAATGATAAAATTGGTGACAAATAAAGTTGATGCCGTCGTAATAAGTGCGACCATAATGATTCTCCAAACTTTGGCATTGTTGACCGCATTTACGGTTGTTGATAGCAAATTAAAACCATGATAACATAAATTTAAAAAAGTGTATAGAATTAGTGTTTATGCAAGTTTTAGTGGAGAATTCAAATGTTGGAATGATTTGAAATAGATGAATGCTACGGTGGAGAAGTAAAGAGAGAAAATAATTTACCTGCTTTAAGGTGATAGTTATTAATCGGGGGTGGCATATAGGGTACACCATACACATCCCCTCTCGTTTTTTTCCTTCTACACGCGAAAATAATAGCTACGACAACTAAGGCAACAGCCAAAACTCCGGCGAGGGTATATCCCACTATTTCGCCGGGTGAGGATCCAGGCGAAGAAGAACCTCTTGATTTTGCATGCATAGCTCTATGTGGCGAATTTTTCGAGGATGGAGAAGAAGAAGATGAAGATGAAGAAAACCTCCCAGGTAGTGGCGGAGACCGAAACTGCGGCGGAGGTGGTTGTTTACGTGGAAAATTAGGAGGAGATGAAGAAGAATTTGCTTTGTGTAACGGTGGCGGTGGCAGTTGCGGCGGTGGAGGGGAAATTGGTGGTGGAGATAGTGATGAAGGTGGTGGAGGCGATGAGTTTCGCGGTGGTGGTGATGATGTTGGCGGCGGAGGCGGTGGAGGCGGCGGTGGAGGCGGAGGCGGAGGCGGAGGCGGTGATTGTAACGGCGGTGAAACTTTCGGTGGCGAAGGAGTCTTCGGTTGCGGTGGAGGAGGAGAAGGTGGCGGCGGCGGCGAGCTTTCCGGGGGATCGGAGTTCGGTGTTGGTGGAGCTGCATCTTTATCATAATTTTCTTTGGCTGATTGTTTATTAGAATTACTGAAATTTAAAATTGAAGGAGAATAAAGGAAAGAATTGTTGTTTATGTTATTGTTGAGATTTAGAGCCATTTGAAGTTTATTTTTCTCGCAATGGTTTTTGCGAGAAAATTATGCCAATTGAAGTGAAATTGTTTATTATTTTGTTATTGTGAAAAGAAAATCAATAAAACTGGATTTTGAGAAAGAACCATAATAACTGTTGTTTTTTGTTCCAACATCGGATTGGTCGAACTGCGCAAGTTCTGTCGTGAACAGAACAGAATTGCCAGCTCGATGTTGCGAAGCGTTCAGATTAAGGTCAGTTTTTGTTCTTCGTTTCGTCTCTGAATTGAAACAAACAAAAATGATGAAAATGATAAAAGAAAATTTGTTGGCTTTTGCAAAATGTTTACTATAATCTCTATGAGTTGATTGTTTTTTTTTTTATGAAAAAAGAGAGACATAGATAGATTTTTATTTTTTATTTTTACAGAGTATAGATTCTTGCTATGTTTATTCGGAGGCCAAGTGTTGTTGTTCTCCTTGAATGTTGGGTTGCCGCGCAATTTAAATCGGGTGGATTTCCTAAACGGATTCATTAATTACCCGATAATTTGACCTCACTCATCCACTTCTAACTTTGGATGAGACGTTAAACCAACATGATAAAATAATGTTTGGGGATCTTAAAGTTGGGACCTTGACCATTGAAAAATAATTAGAGGAAGTGTTTTGAAATTTTTTAAAAAAAGGAGAAAGGTTAAATAATGGTATAGATTTGAAACATGAGAAGATCCATTTGAACTTTAAGATGTGGATCTCTCCACCAAATATTCATCTACATTCTCTCAATTTCTATATCTCTCAAGAAAAATTAAGAGAGAAAAAAAATCATTGAAAAAGATAGAGTGGACAAGAGTATCTGCTATGTAGGATGCAATTGGCTAACTTTAGCCACCAAACTGCATGATAAATGATTTTCCACTTTTGATGAAAATATTTAGCAAAAAATAAAATTCATCTCATTTTATATAAATTAAATTTATCTTTTTACCACCTATTTTATCTCAAACAAGATTTTGATAGTTATATTTTTTATTTTAAAATTTTAATCTTGATAGTGACAATATCTTCATTTCATACATGGATATCATACATTTAATATTTTTTTAAAACTTTTATTATAAATAATTTATATATATATATATATATATATATATATTTATTATATTTAATCCATCAATCAATCAGTCTCAATAAATTTAGACTCTTTATATAAATTACTGCATGCAGTTTTATTATCATTGAAATATTATTTAGATATATTTTCTACGTAGTATCAGAAGCTCTCGATTTTTGGAGGTCTTGCTTCCATGTAAACCTTAGCTGTCATTTTGCGGTTTACTTTTTTTCCTCCGTCTTTGTCGAGGATTTTTTTGTCGCTTAACTGATTTGTGTGCAGTGTTTTGATTCACTATGTCAATGTTCACTTTTTCTCACACGTGTCTCCATTTGTCCGTCCAGATTTGATCATCAACACCCCTGCCATCAGACCAGTTGGCTTGAAACCGATCAGAACACAGACCGCCAAAAAGGTTCTCATACGCCGTTTTTACCCACACGTGGCAGAAGTTGGCGAGATTATATCTGGTGTCATTCATTTGAGAATGAGTTATAAAAGTATCTACTCTTTATATCTTATTGTACCATCATTACATTTCGAGTTCAAGGATTCTTGCAGCGATCCTAAACCCTAATGACATCAAAATTCTCTAAAGTGTGAACAGTAATACAAATACACATGTAATAAGTGAACTTTATTTGTAAAAATTATTTTCAATACAGAAAAGAGAAAAATTTTGTAAAATAATTTTAGTATTTTTATTGAGTGTTCATCTCTATAACATGGTTCTAGTAGTGACTGCAACCACAAAAGCTTTAATGTATAAAGTTAGAAGTTTGAAAAGATTAAAACATAATCAAGAAATGAGTAGATGTTCTAGTGTTTGTGAAAATCAGTGTGATTTAGTGGATTAAATTATTTAGAGTGAAAGAACTAGACATAGTTACGTTGTTGGTGGTTAACCATGATAAATTGGTTTTGTGATCTCTCTTCCTTATCTTTTTACTTTTGTTAAATTGACTTTAAAGTTTTAACTAGAATGTGTCTTACCATTTATTTTATAAAGAAAACACAATTCAACCCCTTTTTATTGTGTTTTTTTCACCTTCAATTGTTATCGGTGCTCGGTCTTTTGGTTGAGCACTTAATCGTGTTTGAGAAAATGTCATATTATTTTTTGTTATCATGACTAACTTTGGTGATGAAGCTACATCTGGTAATGTTAACAAGTCACTTCTATTTGATGGAGAGAGATTTGAATACTAGAAGGACATGTTGATACATTTTTACATCTCACATGTGAACTTAGGAATATAGTTGAAGATGGCTATGAAGCTCAAAAAATGAAGTTAGGGTTGACATACTCTGAACGCTGATTAGAAGAAACAATGAAAATACATTGTAAAGTCATAACCTTTATGATGAATGTAATCACCTTCAAAGAATTTGACAAATGCAACAACTAAAAGCAATTTTGATGCTTTATGTCTTAACTACAAAGGAAGCAAACAAGTGAGGGAAGCAAAGGAAAATCTACTAATAAGAAAGTATGAGTTTTTCAATATGGAAGATGAGGATAATGAGAAAGATATTCTCATGATTTCAAACCTTAGTCTGTGGGCTGAATATCCTCAAAAAGAGCTATATATAGTTGATCATGTTAAAAAAAAATTACGAGGAGTCTTCCAAACATATAGAGACCAAAGGTAACAATTATTCTAGAATTTAAGGATCTCAACAACTTGTCCATAACAAAGTCTCTGAAACATCTTCACATGACTCATCTGCTATTAACACATCATTACCCAATTCTAAACCTGACCATTGCATTCTCGAGGACCTTGCACCCTTCATTTCATCCTTATTTTATGGTCTCCCCAACATGGATTCATTCAATTGGGTAAGAGGCAACATGGAGTAGGAAGGCGAATGGCTGCTCAAAATTCAAGTGTTTTCCATCATACTAAAGATATTCTCATGATTTCAAACCTTAGTCTCTGGGCTGAATATCCTCAAAAAGAGCTATATATAGTTGATCATGTTAAAAAAAATTACGAGGAGTCTTCCAAACATGTAGAGACCAAAGGTAACAATTATTCTAGAATTTAAGGATCTCAACAACTTGTCCATAACAAAGTCTCTGAAACATCTTCACTTGACTCATCTGCTATTAACACATCATTACCCAATTCTAAACCTGACCATTGCATTCTCGAGGACCTTGCACCCTTCACTTCATCCTTATTTTATGGTCTCCCCAACATGGATTCATTCAATTGGGTAAGAGGCAACATGGAGTAGGAAGGCGAATGGCTGCTCAAAATTCAAGTGTTTTCCATCATACTAAAGATATCCTCTACCTCAAGATTTTGCATTTTTAGAAAGCACATGAAAATCCGACAAGGAAGACTTTGACTGCTTCATCAGAAGACACTTCAAGCACCATTGCAGTTTTCAATAGGCATTCCTGAAGTGGAGATTCCTCTTCTGGAAGTTCAATTCAGAATAATCTATTCGTAATAAATAATCTATTCAAAATACCCTATGCCTTATTCTAGCTAGGTTTACCAACCCAAACCTTTAGGATTCCTTTGTTTTCTCTATTTTTTATATGTTATGTGTAAAACTTCTCTTTTACTTTATTAATGAAATTTTTTGTTGTTCATGTTATGCTCAACAATTCATGCCAATTACATGATGAATAACCAAAGACAGAAGCGTACCTGTGGGAATTGCCATTGATGAAATCCTGGGATGATGATGATAGAGCCAATGGGTTGGGTGATCTTCCTCAGCAAAACACCCTGAAGACCTTGCTCTCTTGATGGGGATAGAGAGAACCAGAGAGTTTTCTCCTTTTGGTTTGTGAAACTGAATAGTCTTGTTGTGTTTGCCTTGGAGACCATTACCCCTATATATAACTATTATTAGTTATATCCCAAATTGCAGTATTTCTAATTCAGCCCCTCATGAAATTAGAAACTGTCTGGTATCTACACTATTAATTTTCATAACTATTATGCTCTTTAGCCATAAACTATTATATATTATTTGACCCCTAGTTTATTGGCTAATTATATAATGACCCTAACACACTTTATTAATTAATTACATATGTGACCCATAAATCTTACAATCTTCCACTGGTCACACATGTATCCTTAGGAGTGTGTTAGACTTTATGACGTCAAAAATGTCATTATAATTACCTTGAGCATAATCTAAATTGTCCCGTCCATTAATCATATCAGCACATGGAACCAAAGAGGCTTTCGTCATAATAAGCATAACTAAACCCATCAATGATCACCCGTACTGACACAACTAAATGACATAGACCCATTATGAAAAGTGTAGCATGAAAATTACATGAAGTTGGTCAATGCATGTCAATTTTCAACCTCATTGCATTCATGTTTTGTACTTATTTTTGTCTCATGAGAAAAGAGAGAGTATATATTTCCACAACTATTTCACTTTTTAAAACTTATTAATTTAGGATAGGTTATAACGTCCCAAATTTTATAACAAACTATTTTATTAATTAAATAAAATTTTTAAGAATTAATTTTTTATTAAAAATGTTTTAGATTATATGTTGATAGACATTATAATTAATTTTCTTTATATGTGTGTTTGCCATTGTGATTAATTTATTTTATTTATAAAACAAAAATAATTTTATGTATGAATTGTTGTTGATTTATTTTAAAGAATTAAATTGTGTTGATTTATTGGAAAAAAAATCTATGATGATTTATTTAATGTTTAGAGTAACCGGAAATTAACCCCAAAATTTACTATGTCTTGTTTTAAAGAAAATCTAGC
>JBBPBT010000623.1:4695732-4707368 GCA_037974875.1 Cicer bijugum
CTAATTTTGATTATGTATGGTAGTGAGTGTTATTTATTTTGTTGTTGTCATTACTTATAATTTACAAATAAATTATTCTGAATGTATAATTAAGATAATTTTTAGCTTAAAAAAATAAAGAGTAGCAATTGTGGCGCTATATTCACATTCTCGAATCATATTAAAATATCTTTAATTATATGTGTTGAAATTTAATCAACTACCTTAAGTAATTGATTACTTTAAGTAATTAATTCCATGAATAAGAATGTGTAATTATCTCAAATCTCCGATAATTTGTCATTGGTAGAAGAGACGATGTTATTATTGTTATACTTATTAATTTTATTTTTTTGAATAGTTGAAAAAACATGTTTATCTCTTATGTTGTTGGGTGATTTAATTATTAAATACATATTGTTGTGAGAAATTATACTTCTTATTTTTTATTTTTCTTTTTTATTATTTATAAAGTGTGTTGGCATGAAGTGATTGATTGAAAATCTATAGAGTATCTTTATAGAATGTTTGAAGATTCTTTTGCAGTTTGCAACACAAGTTATACCGTATGTGTAATATCTCAAATTTTAAAATAAATTATTTATGTGTATTTTTGTGATGCTTTAATTTTGTACATATTTAAATAAATAAGGATATGAATAATAAATATTATATTTATTATTTTATATATATTTTTTATAAACAATATATTCAATATTTTATTCGGGGATAAAAATTTGTCTCTAAGTTTTAAACATGTTTTTATGTCAAAAATATTTATTTAATAAACATCAGCTATATTCGATGTTAAAGTATAGTGATAATTATTTATAAATATGCTTTTAATTATTAAAGTACGAGTAAAATTTTAGAAATGGTATATATTTTAAAATGCACGTGATTTAGTTTATTTAGAAATGTAATTTATTTTAGTTGTCCTTATTTAGATGTAATTTATTGAAAGGTTTGATCTTTAGTTGGAGAAAGTTGCAGAAAAACGGAGAACGTTCTTAACTCCAACCACATAAAAAGAGAAAGATCAACATAAGTCAAGAACATTTATGACTCTTCATCATATGCATATTTTTCATTGTTTTTAGTCTTATTTATCTTTTAATCATTAGTTAATTTAAGGAGTTATTTGATATGTTTTGTTGATTTTAGTTCTTTGATTTAATGATATGTTTATGTTCTTATTTCCTTGATTAAGTAGTGATTTTTTTTGTAGTTTTGCGTTGTTACTTTGTTTTAGTACAATACTATATTTTGGTGAGAAATCAACATGACCTAAGTGGAGTATTTCAATCATATATGGAGTTTTAGATGTTCAATTGGAGTTAAACCAAGTGCAAATGAAATCTAAAATTCATAGCTATAACTCTCATGAAGACCCCAAAATCAAATTAGGAATCAAAAGAGGAGAACAATGTACTACACTCCAGAAAAAAGATGTTGTGTGCTTGAAGCGCGTCTGAAGTGAATTTCGCGTTGAAGCCATTGCCAATCCATGTATGAAGCGCGTCTGAAGCGAATTTCATTCTGAAGCCACCGCCAATCCACGCATAAAGCGAACCTGAAGCGTGCGACGCACAACAAAACACGTTAAAGCTCATTTTTCTCACTTTTTATGGATATTTTTGACTATTGGAAAGTTGGAAGACTTGTGCCATAACAGAGAAACTCAAAGACAATGGTTTCTAACATCATTGGAGCAGTTTTATCAAGAATCATTCTTGTAATTCTTCTTTAATCCCTATCTTTTGTATCTTTGTCATGAGTAACTAAACCCTATTTGTTAGGGATGAGTGTAACAAGATAAAACCCTTACTTTCATGATTTGATTTATAGTTATATGAATGAATTTATTGAATTATTTTTCTCATCTTTGTGCTTAAGTCTTTTTATTGCTTGATCAATATTAAAATGTTCTATGATTTGTATTTTGAAACGAAATTGGACTTTACGAATACTTGAGATGAGAAATTTATGAGTTTGTAGTCTAGGGATAGATGCAGGTTATGGAACCAATTAAATTAGTTGCAGAGACAATAATTTAAAAAGAGAATTTGTGTATGCTAATGCTTAATTCTAATCTTAAATCCACTAAGGAATTAAGGATTACTTTGGAATTAAAAGTTTTGTCACTAAGACATTAGAGGAAGAATAATAAAGAGAATTCGGTAATAATTCAATAAATGAAATTCAGTTACTAGGATTAAATTAGACACTAAAGTTGAATTCAAAGTGAAACTCATCCCTAACAGTTTTCTTATTATAAATGATCAATTTTATTAATGTTGTTAACTTTTAATATCATTTCAATCACTTTGGGAACCTTTTGTTCAACTATAGTAATTAAATATAATTCAATAGTAAAACATAATCCTTGAGTTCGATACTCAGTACTACCATTTTATTATTACTTGCAACGATTGAATACAATTACTGAAACATTATCAAATGTTCTTGACTTCAGAATAACAACACGCTCAACAAGATAAGATTGATGCAAACCCAGCAAAACATGTTATGTTTCTAGAAGAGGAATTGGATTATTATAACCTCATCAGGGACAAAGAAAGAAGAACATCAAAACCCACTCAAAGATATGGCTATGCAAACATGATCAACTATGCATTACATGCTGTTGAAGAAATCATACAAGAGGATCCTAGGAACTACAATGAAGTTGTCAAATCTCAAGACAAAGGAAAATGGATTTTAGCTATGAAGGAGGAGGTGCAATCATTGGAGAAGATCAACACTCGGGAGCTCATACCTAAGCCAGCCAACTCAAGAATTGTAGGCAACAAGTGGATCTTCAAGAGGAAAAAGGGAATCCCAGGAGTTGAACCACCATGGTTTAAAGCATGGCTAGTAGAAAAAGGATTCACTCAAAGGGAACGTGTAGACTACAATGAAATCTTTTTCTTGTAATCAAGCATGTGTCTATAAGGATAATTCTATCCATGGTAGCATACTTTGACATGGAATTTGAGCAGATGGATGTCAAACCAGCATTTCTCCATGGTGATCTCAATAAAATAATCTTAATGCAACAACTAGATGGCTTTAGGACTCAAGTTAATGAGGATTGGGTCTACTTTCTAAATAGATCACTCTATGGGCTAGAAGTGATTTTGATAATTATGTGTTTTATAAACAAGTATCATTAGCCACATACATTTACTTGCTGCTATATGTGGATGACACACTAATAGCCTCTAAAAGTATGAAAGATATAGAAAAATTGAAGGACCAGCTGAAGAAAAAATTCGAGAGGAAGGATTTATGGCCAACCAAGAGGATCTTAGGAATGGAAATCATCAGAATTATATAACAAGGGAAATTGATCATTTCCCAAGAGACCTACATCGGAAAGGTTCTAAATAGATTTAATATGAGTGAATCAAATCCAGTCATCTTTCCACTAGCATCTCACTTTAAGCTTTCTTCAACCATATCACCAAATACAAACCTGGAAGCAAAAGACATGAAGAATATATCATATGCATGTGCCATAGGAAGTATCATCTATGCTATGGTCTGCTCACGGTCAGACGTTACTCATGCTATAAGTGTCACGAGTAGGTTCTTGGGAAACCCAAGGATGAGTCATTGGCAAGCTGTGTGTTTGGAGTACAACAAAAGTTTAGAAACATAAAAACCAATCTAAGGATTTGTAGACTCTGATTTTGCTGGAGATTTAGATAGAAGAAGATCTCTTACAAGATATATGTTCACAGTGTTTAACAACATAGTTAGCTGGAAAACTAGTCTTCAACACATAGTGGCATTATTAACAACAAAAACATAATATGTTGCTCTTGTTGAAGCTGTGAAAGAAGAAATTTGGCTGAGAGGATTGATCACAGAGCTTGGTGTTAAAAAAGACTCATTTTGCATAATTGTGACAACCAAAGTTCCATTTATTTGAGTAAAAATCAAATGTATCATGAAAGAACCAAGCATATAGGCATCATGTTGCATTTCATCAGGGATGTCATTGAAAGGGTGAGATAAATATGGCAAAGGTGCACACAAGTGACAACCTAGCTGACATGTTTACAAAATCTATCACACTTAGCAAGTTCATGCACTGTTTGAATTTGCTTAATATCAATCCCAGAAACTGAGATCAAGGACCAAGAGGATCAAATTTGAAGAATCACAAAGCTGAAGTTTTTCATTTAGTATCAAGGTGGATATTTGTTAAATATGGTAATTAATTAGAAAACTTTAGAGTTAGTGTTGGGTAGTTAGTTTTCAGTTAGTTAGTTGTAATTAAGTTGTTTGTTACTCCTAAATTATAAACAACTTATATATAAGCCAAAACAAGAGAAGAAAAAGAGATATAACAAAAAGGAAGCAAGTTGCAGTTTTGGTATAAGTGTGCGAAAATGGCAATAGTAAAACTTTAAGAAGTTTGTAATAATTTTCATCTCATTATAGTAATAATTCAAGTCGGATTCAGTGCCCTAGATGTAGGAGTTTATCTCTAAACTAAGTTAGAAATTTGTTTGTGTTCATTTTAGAATGGAAAGCATTAAAAATATGTTAGTCAAAAAACAGAGAACGTTCTCGATTTTTGCAACTAATCATTCTACGTTTTCAATTTCAATCATCCTGCATTTTTCTAGACAAAATTAAGAACAATCTTGATTTAATTACTTATTGATCTCCGTTTTTCACAATATATTAATGAACTTTGATTAAAATCATTAACATTTTCTCTATTTTATTAGTAATATTTTTATGTTGAATTGTCTATTCACATTTGTGATTTTATTGATATAGTAGAATATTAAAAGCTAATTTGTTTTTGAAGATGGAATCTTGGCAATTTAGAGGACTCGGTTTCTTAGTGTTTTTTGAGATTGTTATGTATGACATAATATGTCTATTTTAAATTGTTAGTAAGACAATATTTTCCATTACTAAGAAAAAATACTCTAATGTGCACTATGTTGATCATTGTTTAACTAATTTTATATATGATTTTCTTATAAGACTTTTATGTTAATTTTTAATATATGCGATGAGTACCCTTTATTTTATTTTGACTCTTAAATATATATATATATATATTATTGTGTATTTATATTTGGTTAATTAATATTTATAGCAAATTTATTACCGTTAAACCATATACCAACAGAAGTAAGTTATCACTTAAATATATAGCAACGTAATAAAAACTGTAGGTAAAATCAAATGTTTAAAGAAATGGACCAAAGTCTGTCACTATACCCTATAGCGATGGCAAAAATCGGTACCAAGAAAAAAAATACAACAGTATAGGTAATTTTGGTAATCCCTACAGTTTTTATACTTTTACCTACATATTTTTACTGTCAATAAATGGAAAATTTCTTGTAGTGATAATTTAAATGATTGTATAAATATTAAGTTGATTAATGTGAAAATATAGAAATTGTGGGATTAAAATGTGAAATAAATTTTTTTATAAGATGTTGGTTGATTTAATTTTTGATGGTTGTGTGATATTTGATACTTGATAATATTGCGATATTAGATGCTGAATGAATTTCGTACCTAGTTTTATTTGAATGCATTTATGTTATTTCGACTACCAATCCCTTTTCTAAAACTATTAACCCATTTGGTTATTTGTGGTTAATATTATATTAACCCATTGTTTGGTCATTCATATTAGAATCCTGTTGATTTGAAGAAAAATGACCTTTAATTATTTCGATGTAAAAAATTAAATTTTGGGAACAATTTATTGCACTAGTAAATTCATTTAACAATGTATCCTTGTCGTGAAATTTAAGGTCTTTACGCTGCATTGTCTTATGATGAAAAGATAAGAGAAACAAGGAAGTCAAGGCAATGCTCTAAAGAAATTGTGTTAGACTCTGTTAAATGCGCTCTAAATATGACTCTATTGAATTTGATTACAAGCTCCCTATGATGATTCTGTGTTTGATAAATCTAGCAAACTAGTTGACGATGTGGTCAATGTTACAAGTCAATTCTGAAGAGATGTCAATGTTCCAACATCCTTTGCTCCTCATAGTGGAATTATCCTCTTACTAAAGGAGCGCATAACATACTTTGAAAATTTCATCCTTTTATTTTCCTGCAACTTCTATCAAAATACACTAAATTAATTATGAAAACCAATTTGGACAAGTTTTTAATGCTGATTCGAGATCCCTAAAGATGCGATACAAGTCATTATTTGACATCTTTATTTCATGCAATTAAACAATGAGCACAAACTCTAGTGGACTCACAAACTATGTATAAAATGACTCTTTATCATAATTGAAATCTAGGCACTAGAGACAATCCTAGTACCATCACATATTGAAACTTGTGAAAAATCTTTAACTCTAAGTGCTAAGAAACTTAAAGTACTTTATGAAAGTTTTTTTTTTTTTAAAAAAAAACATTCTGATGTAAGAGTTTTTCAGAATAGATGAATATTCCAAATCCTTTGTTCGTGTTAAATGGTTCTCTTAATAGGACGATGTCAAAAAGGGAAAGAATGACGTAAGTAAATCTGAATTATAGGCTCACGAAAAGTTTTATGATATGAACAAAATGACGAAAGATAACAATAAACGAACATAATTTTTTCCCCTTAAAATCACCATTTACTAGGGATCATTACCAACATGAATCGATTGAGTGGGAGCCTTCACCGATTTTGAGATTTAATCAGCAAGTTTTCTCTTGTTGAGGTTTTATCTAATTATTGTATATCAAAACAATTTTGTTTACATAAAAATTATGTGATTAGTAATAGGTTTTATTTTTCTCTTTGTCTGAAGTCTATAGTTTTTTTTAGAAAATACTCTTATACATTGTTTGTAATTTGACCTAATAGTGGTTGCTTCCTTCAACAACTTGAATGTATGAACTAGAAAAGATTTCAAATCTCTTGTTCGTGTTAAATGGTTCGCTTAATAGGACGATATCAAAAAGGGAAAGAATGACATAAGTAATTCTACATTATCGCTCACGAGAAACGAAGATCTTTATTTCCTTACAAGCACAATTTACTTCGGATCTTTACCAACATGAATGAATTGAATACGAGCCTTCAACCATTTTGAGATTTAATCACCATGTTTTCTTTTATTGAGGCTTTATCTAATTATAATATATCAAAACAATTTCAAACACATAAAAATTAGGTGATTTGTAATAGGCTTTATTTTTCTCCAGTTCGAAATCTATAGTTTGCAAATGATAATATAGATTGAATGTGTATTTTTTATGATACAATTCACTATTACGAGTTTGTTTAATTAAAGAGAAAATTTTGATCAATATATACTTTTATCATATACGTTTATCAGGGAAACAAATAAACTTTTTCATTTTATCTAACTATCTATCGACCCCATTAAAGTTGAAAGGTCTCTTTTTGGATCCTCACGCATAACTTCCAAGAGAACATCAATGTACTCCTTTTTACTATAAAGAATGTTGCATTATATGTTGCATTATAGGTAGACACATCAAGTGAAACAAATCAATTTATAAAATGTATTAGTTTCAGTCATTGCACTTGTAGGAAATAGTTTGAGTACAATATAGATTAGACATTTTCAGTTTATAGTGTTAATAATTCATTTATTTTGTTTATGAATATACCAAGATAAAAGTATGGGTTGTTACAATTCATTACCATGCTAAATGTCTTATCAAGATTTGTTTTTTTATATATTTAAAATATTTATTAAATACATATTCAATGTTATGACAATTTTGGATTTAAACTCTTGCGTAGTGAACTCAAAATTTTACTTTTGATGTGTGTATTTAGTTACTCGCAACAAAATACTAATTAACTAATATACTTAAAGAGAAATAACTGACAACCGAAAGGTTGGAGGTTGCACTTGCGCGTGAACAGTTAAAATAAAAAAAATAAAAAAAACATAATAACATGCACAACAGTAGGTAAAAATAGGGAATGGTTGTAAAGCACATGTAAATTCCTTAATTAAAAAATATAAAACAAACCTGTTTTGTTTAATATTTATAAGAAACAAAGATAAGGTACCACACACCAACAATCACCCATTTGTGAGCACTCTTTCACACCTTCCACGTTTAATAACATTCCAAAATATCAAAGCTAACCGAGTTCCGTTAAACCAACGAAATCTAACCTTCTATTTTTATTTATATATAAATATTTCTCATATTACAATCACTTCCAACATTCAATTAATGTCAAGACACATTTTAATCTTACAATTGCAATAAAATGCATAAAACATCCTCAAACATAGAAATGTTAAGAGTGCAAGCGCTATCAGTTCTATGTATGCCTCACCCTTTTCTTGAATTTGAAGGTTTTGCTCCCATCCAAGAGGAATTTGATACATGTTGTTGCAGAAAACAAGAAAATGGCAGCGACGACTGTCTTGATTTTAGTGGCTTTGCTCCCATTCCAGAAAAACATGATACATATTATTGTACCCAAAATAAAACACACAACAATGATGAAGAAAATATTGAGGAGCAACAGTTTAGTTTTGCATGCAACGATGTCCAAGGAACGTCTATATTTGCAGATGAGATATTTGAAAATGGAAAAATACTACCAATACTCCCAAAATTTGACAAATCTATCCTCTTATTTAAGGCACCAAATAATGATGCATCACATCTTCGACCAACGTTAAAGAAGGTTTTTATTGAGATGTCTGAAAATTTAAACTCGAGATCGAGTGGTGTTTCAAAAGAACCTCATAACGAGCCCCTGAAAAATAGGACGATGATCGAGATGAAGGCTTCGAATGAGTGTTACGAGAAAAGTAATTCCACAGGTTCCTCAAAGTTATGGAGATTTCGACAAAACCTGAACCTTCGAAGTAACATTGACCATAAGGATGCTTTTGTTTTATTGAACCCTTCAGTGCCATCAACGACCAACAAGCCAAAGGTAGAAAACATCGTTCTCAAAAAGGGAAAGAATGACATAAGTAAATCTACATTATCGGCTCACGAGAAGTTTTGTATCATTAACAAAATGAGGAAAGATAACAATAAACGAAGATCGTTTTTGCCTTACAAGCACCATTTACTTGAAATCTTTACCAACATGAATGGATTGAGTAGGAGCCTTCACCCATTTTGAGATTTAATCACCATGTTTTCTCTTAGCGAGGCTTTATCCGATTATCATATATCTAAACAATTTTGTGTACATAAAAATTAGGTGATTTGTAATAGGCTTTATTTTTCTCCAGTTCGAAATCTATAGTTTGCAAATGATAATATAGATTGAATGTGTATTTTTTATGATACAATTCACTATTACGAGTTTGTTTAATCAAAGAGAAAATTTTGATCAATATATACTTTTATCAAATACGTTTATCAGGGAAACAAACAAACTTTTTTATTTTATCTAACTATCTATCGACCCCATTAAAGTTGAAAGGTCTCTTTTTGGATCCTCACGCATAACTTCGAATAGAACATCAAAGTACTCCTTTTTACTATAAAGAATGTTGCATTATATGGTTTTTTTTTTTTATTAAAGCAAGTTCAAAATCTCCGTGTCTACCTTTATCTTCGCTCATATCTAAAAGTGGTCGATAATAGTGGACGAATAAAAAGTAACTTTTCTACTTCTTTGTCTTTCTACATATGTTTTCTACACTAGCCTTATTTCGATATTAAAAAGTAAATAACTTCAACACAAAGACTAATGGAATATAAACTTAAAGACATAGGGAAAAAAGAAACAAATTTTGTGTCAGAAAAGTTTGAAGTGGAAATAGAAAAATTGGGTCTTATATAATTCTCTTAATTAATATATTTAAACAAATCAAAATATTTATATTATTTTTGATTGGCTACTAAAAATTCTTTTATTCATGGGTACGTTCCACAACAATGAATTGTGATTTCATATTTACTAGTAAAATATTCACCAAAAATGAGTCTTGGTGTAAATGTTGTAATATCTCATGTTCCTTACATGAAATGTATCGAGGTTATTTTTCAAGCTTTACCGTACACGATATGATAGCGTAGATATCTCGAAATGAAAATTTTCAAATAAATGTTACGGAATAATTTTCTATACTCACTAGATGAAAATTCCAAATCTATCGTTTGTGTTAAATGGTTTTCTTAACCCTTGTCAAAATTCATATGCATGAGAGTGTAATTGAAAAATTTGGAAAAAATGTGTTCCATTTAGTTTTCAAAATATGCACCGATAAAAATACATTCTTGTGAAAATTTTCGTGAGATAGAGAGACAAGTTAAATCATCGCGGCAGTGGCAGTCTTTTGATGAGAAATCTCATGCTACTACAATGATTAAGGAAAACTTACTTAACTCTAAAAAATTCAACAAATTAATATTACTTTGGAAATGTATTGACTTTCATTTTCAAAGAAAAAGAGATTAATTAATATTACTAAAATATAAGCATTTTATGCAAAATATTAGAATAATTATAAAAAAAATACATACATAAATATGGGTGATAACGAGTGGAGTAACTTTTGGGACGATACACTAAGAGAAGTTGTTTTTCATTGAACTTTTCCTTATTTAGTTTATGTTACCAACTGTTTAAATAAAAATAAAATAAAAAATTATAAAAAAAATTGATATGTTATAGTTAGGTAGACACATCAAGTGAAACAAATCAATTTATAAAATATATTAGTTTCAGTCATTGCACTTGTAGGAAATAGTTTGAGTACAATATAGATTAGACATTTTCAGTTTATAGTGTTAATAATTCATTTATTTTGTTTATGAATATACGAAGATAAAAGTATGGGTTGTTACAATTCATTACCATGCTACATTTCTTATCAAGATTTGTTTTTTCATATATTTAAAATATTTATTAAATACATATTCAATGTTATGACAATTTTGGATTTAAACTCTTGCGTAGTGAACTCAAAATTTTACTTTTGATGTGTGTATTTAGTTACTCGCAACAAAAAACTAATTAACTAATATACTTAAAGAGAAATAACAAACAACCGAAAGGTTGGAGGTTGCACTTGCGCGTGAACAGTTAAAATAAAAAAATAAAAAAACATAATAACATCCACAACAGTAGGTAAAAATAGGGAATGGTTGTAAAGCACATGTAAATTCGTTAATTAAAAAATATAAAACAAACCTGTTTTGTTTAATATTTATAAGAAACAAAGATAAGGTACCACACACCAACAATCACCCATTTTTGAGCACTCTTTCACACCTTCCACGTTTAATAACCTTCCAAAATATCAAAGCTAACCGAGTTCCGTTAAACCAACAAAATCTAACCTTCTATTTTTATTTATATATAAATATTTCTCATATTACAATCACTTCCAACATTCAATTAATCTCAAGAAACATTTTAATCTTACAATTGCAACAAAATGCATAAAACATCCTCAAACATAGAAATGTTAAGAGTGCAAGCGTTATCAGTTCTATGTATGCCTCACCCTTTTCTTGAATTTCAAAGTTTTGCTCCCATCCAAGAGGAATTTGATACATGTTGTTGCAGAAAACAAGAAAATGGCAGCGACGACTGTCTTGATTTTAGTGGCTTTGCTCCCATTCCAGAAAAACATGATACATATTATTGTACCCAAAATAAAACACACAACAATGATGAAGAAAATATTGAGGAGCAA